>WHPZ01589290.1:23123-52933 GCA_016617965.1 Macrosiphum rosae | reverse complement strand
GGGGGGGGGGGGGGTTAGACGTTTCAGATGTCCCGTTTTTTTATTTTCCTAATATGGTCACCCTAGTCTAGGTATGGCCGTGGTTGCTGCCTTGTCCATTTCTACAGCATCTCCATCTGAGCTACCACCGGTTACCATCTCCTGTACGCTGGCTGTCTCATATAACACGAGTCGCTGTCTGCGCATGCGTTAGCCGTTTGTCGCTAATTGATTTATAATATATTGTATATCGTATATGCATCAATTCAAATAGATAAATATGAGACATTTCCTTTGCGCATCCGCAGATTATTCATTTAATACCGATACCTGTCACTAAAATGTGCTTCAAATTATCGGGATATGTGTCCATCATTATCTATGATCACTACCCTAGGGTAAACATTTTGAGTGTAATATCATATGTACCCAGGTTTTACATTTAACAATATACCCTTGGGATAATGAATTATTAAAATACATAATGTATACTTGCGGTGTTCCACCAAGTATGCTCGCACTCATTTTTCCCTTAAAACTTTAAAAAGTTCAGATACCTAACAATGTATTTATAGTACCTATTATTTGATACCGTTTTGTTAACTCGTAAAATTTGATTATTAATATTAATTTTTTTCTATTTCAGGCATAGTAACCACATAAAAATGAAATTTCCATGGTGTTGGTGTTAAAATAATTTAATTTTTCATTCGCCTTACAATTATTTAAAGATTGTTACAACGAATTTATTATTGTCTATATAATACGAACCAACTATGATTGTATCATATTTAATATACGAACCGATATTATAATTATTGTCGTATTATCATATCTTCAACTAAGTACATTTAAGCTTTAAACCCTATATAGGATTTTGCAAGAGGCCAAGAGATGTACTAGCTATTACGCTTTAACTCAACTGACAAAACGCTGCTTTTCCATGCTAAACATTATGGTGATGACACATGAAAAGGAAATTCAAGTACCGTTCGACACGATGGTACAGAGTAGAAAATCCTGATGGTGGGTAGGATACGGATGCTGCGGTAACGGACCCGGTGGTAACCATGACCACGTTCGTTTGAATCGCCCGCCGATCATATTATTGGTCACAAACTAAAAAATTCTCTGGGCGTGTGTTGTACTGTGGTTGTGCGTAGTGCCGAGAAATTAAGGCACCGGTGCAATAACCAAGTCCATTTTCTCATTTCCAGTTGGTGTTGTAGGTAGACGCTGCTTTATATATAGTCAGTGTTGGGAATAGATAACTAATAATTTATCTAGATAAAGATAACTGTAATAATTTTTATCTACATACAGATAAAGATAATTATACTACATTTTATCTAGATAAAGATAAAAATTAGTTAATTTTTATCTAGATAAATATGAGATAATTTCATGTTTAATTTTGAAAATATTCAGGATACCTACTACAGTCTACAGGTAAAAAAAAAAAATTTTTTAATTTTTTTAAATGAATGTACTTTATTAAACTGATTTCAAACATTAATACACATAAAATATAAGTTATTTTTTAAAAATAAATGTCATAAGAAGATGACAGGTCATTCTCTGACTTAATAATAAAAAGCTTACATTTAAAAAATAAAAATAATAATAAATTATTGTCTTTTTTTTAACAAATTTCAAACATTTTAAAAATAAATATAAAATATAAAAAGTTTTTTTTTTAAAATAAACTTCATAAGTATATGAGTTATACAAGTAACAAGTAATTCTTTTACGGAATAAAACAAAAAACTGACATTTGAAAGAAATAAAATAAATTATGTTAAAATAAACAATACATCATTCAAACCATATTTGATCTACAAACACAATATCATGTCAAACACTTTATCACCTAATCTATTACGCCTGGGTGTTAGGACTTGAATTGCTTTACTAAACAGTAAACAATCTCTCGACTGGTGCTACGTATTACTAAACGTGTTTTCTATGTACTAGATGAAAAATAAAAATATTTTAAATTTAAAATTTTTTTTTTAGTTCATTTAAATAAATTATCTAGATAAGTACTCATAGATAACTAGAATTTTATCTAGATGAAGATAAAGATAACTGAGTAGAAATGTATCTAGATAAGATAAAAGATAAATAATTTTTATCTAGATATTTCCCAACACTGTATATAGTTTATATTCCGTATATAATATTATACGTATGGTTCAAATTATGAGTTTAACATTTCATCTCATTTTCATATTTTGTACAACTATCTTAAATATTTTTACGTTGGCAAAGCTTTACATATTGTTAAAATATTATTAAGAAACGTAGGTAATATTTTATTTAAGGATATATTATAATATATAATGTAAATAGGTATTAAGCAAAAAATATTATTGTTAATGTTTGAAAATTATAATATACATATTAAAAAATAAGGTATAATTTAATACTTAAGTAAATAAATAATAGATTTTGTTCATATTTTAGTGAACATATATGGGGGTGTGGGGGCATCGCCCCCAAGGGTTACTTTTCATGTAATGTCAAGTGAGGGCTTCAGCACCCCTAAAATGTTTGCCTTAGTTGCGCCACTGATTGGATTCTATTTTATAGATTGTTATTAAATGAAAATACGCTATTGTAAAATTGAATAAATTCATTATTAAATTTAAAAACTAGGCTGAGCACTAAGCAATAAGCATGTTTAGTAAATCACTCTGTATGAGTGTAAAAGCATTAAATATTTTTATATAGTAACTATTCAAACCTATAGGTATTTTATTTATGTTTTTTTTTTATGAATTACGCATTTTTTAATGTGATGAATTAATGAACCATAGGTAATCAGACTTTTAAGTTATCCACGATCAATAGTAAATTGTATACGACAAATGATCGCATATCCATGTGTTGCACATATTTATATTCTTCATATTTGTAACTAATAATTGTTAAATATTTCGAGCAAAATGTACGATTTGTCCATACATTTATTTGCAACATATCCCTTAAGTAAACGCGACCTCCTCTGAATATCATCGGTTCTCATGAAAATATGAAACATTGTATTTTTCAATGGATATATAACGGAATATTTTTATCTGGTTTCGCAGAATAACAGATCATTAAAATATTAAATCGTGATCATCAAAAACAGTTATATTTTTAGTTTTCAGATTTTCATAATTTATATTTTTGTTAATGCTTTGACATTTTCTCATTAAATGGCTCATTTCCATCACCGAGCAGTTGCGTTTAAAATAAAAATCACAAATTACAAACACTGTTTTTGATTACCTGCGATGATGCACATTACATACCCTCATTTTAGTGCAAATTACAAACTCCCCATACTGTACTCATGATTTTTATTGGCACCTGTCTGCATAATAATTATAAAAACTCTTTCTTGCACTGTTACAAAAACATCACATTTATGCACAATACTCACATATTATAATATTATATAGGTACGTTCTAATTTTAACTGATTTAGAGTATTATTATACTGACGACCATATTATAATAATACATTATATGCGCGCACGAGCCTTTTGTTTGTGCTGTTAAACGGCTAATCCTTTCCGCACGCGCGTCATCGAGCGGGGTTGTTTTTCCCCCCGTCGTCCCTGTATAAAATGTACATACGATTTCCGTACGCACCGTTGCAAATGCGGCGCAAAGGCCATCAATATTAATAACTATATACAACAACGAAAAACAACAACAACAACAACAACAATGATAATATACGGTCGTGTTCCCATATCGTCGTCGTTGTCGTCGTTATCGTCGCCGATGTCACCGGTCGGACCCGAGACGGATTTCGGGCGACCGCTCGCGCCGGGGCCGTAACTAATCTCACCCCCCGACCCGACTCAGATCGTGTGGGAAACTAAAACTTCTGGCCGCATTCGTCACGTCTGCTCATGTGCGCACGTCATTTTCCACTGCCCTGCGTGAGAGTTTCTCTGTCTGCGTAATTTTTTTAAACTATATCATAATATATTGTGTTGAACGAGTTTTTTTTTTCATTACGTATATTCACAACTGCGTGTACTTTGGCAAACGCGTCTTCGGGCAAAACCGTTTTCGACGAAAATCATGCCCTTCCCTATTCGGCCAATCCTTCAGCTCTTCAGCCAAACCAAAAAGTTTAATATATTTCACTTTATATGTGTTATAAACATAATACCTATGTAAATAATATTATTTAATATATATTATGTAGCTGGTGACAATAATTATTATTTGATCAGTATACCTATTACAGTTACTGAGCATACACATATTTCGTATATACCAAAGAACTTTGTGGTGTACCTATGTATTATAGAAAATTATTAAAATATAATTTGTATTAAGCCTGTTTATTTATTACATATTTCTTTTGTATTTTTTTTTGCCTTGGTACATACCTATTATATGGTAGTTGCAGTCACAATCAAACTCGGCGACCAACGATCAACACTCAATGGCAACAATTATACCTATAGGTATGCGTTTTTATATTTATATTAGGTACCTACATAATTTGTATTCAATTAATATTTTTAATACTTTTCTATGTGTTAACCATAAACTTTAAAGAAAATATTAAACTTTTAGGTTTGACCAAAAAAGGAAGGGTAAGAAAAAAGTCTCGCCCACGTCTTTGGTGTAACCAATTGGCAGCTCGGGGAGTGGAGAAGCTTTTTTTTAATTTAAAACGGCAACCAAAAAGTATCGCTCTATTACGAGTTATGATTTAACAAAAGTTTATATAAACAAAAATTGAATGATAGCAATTTTTTCTGATTATTCGAAACCCAGCATTGACGAATGGCACACATACACAGTATTTGTACCTTCATATTTTATTCACACAATAATAACTCACTGTAGCTATGGAAATATTTTTGGCGGTGTTAGTGAAAGAAAAAATAACAGTGATCATTAATCGAAAACTTTTTCCACAAAGTGGTAAAAAAAAAGCACAAAATATATAAAATATTTATGACCAGGTGATATATTCAAATCATAACTATTGTTTGCTCACATATACATTATGAGTGTCTGCAGCGTAGACCCCTCCACGATGGAGAATTATTATAAACAAAATAATATAGGATGCGTACAAAGTGCTTAAATTACAAATTAAATTCACCATTTACAATACAACGGTGGTTTGTGGGGAGAGTCGTTTAGACTGAAATAATTTTTTGGCTTGCGTTTACAATAATTTAAACAAAATGTGTTTGTATATACTATATACCTATATAGAAAAAAATGATAATAATAAAACGGAACAGACTAAACTAGATTCATTATATATTGACGAGTTGAATATTTTGTTCTTTAAATATGTATATACGGTCGTCATACGGGTGTAAATAAATAACGTATTTCATAAGCAATTCAAATTATTTACATCATTATTTACCATTTTTTTTTTGCGATGCGCAAATTTGTTCACAATTATTTGTATTTCTATAACGAACATATAGAAGTATACCAATATAGGTACTATTAATCATGACGTATAAATAAGCTTTCAACACACAATATTACGTCCATAATATATTTTATTGAATTTTTATTATAATGCAATTAGCAGATGATAAATATTTCATAATATATTAGGAATATCAAAAATGTTAATAAAGTGATTTGATTTATTTGTCAATTTTGTATGCACGCAGCTACGCCTTACTTACTAGTAACTAAAATAAAATAATAACTAATTAGTAATAAAACGAGTATAATCTAACTAGTTTTTTATTTTCCAATTACCTATATCTATTTTTGTTTACTTAAATCAATATTATCGAATATTCATCTTAATAACAACTATAATAAAAGTTATTGTATTTATATAAGGCTTATGAAATAAAATAACTTATTTCAATGCATCTAGGTATACTAGTGATACATCATTATTCCGATGGTTAAACATCTCTGTTATTTGTTGATAAATTACAATTTACATTTATCTGAAAGTTATATTGCAACTGTAACATTGTGTTATTAACTAATTGTAAAAAAGTCCATAAGAAAGGCTATATAGTTAAAATAATATTCATCTCTAAAATATAAATCTTTCTTTACAAAACATGATTACTACATAATAATGAATAAAACAATAATACCTATACGTGACAGAGCCACAGAGGGACAAAATTTTTCTATTAACGGATATGCTGTGGTAGTATTATATTAAACTATACTATTATAGCTATAACGTCATTATAATAAACAAAAATATATAATAATGTAACGTACAACTTTAATACACGATGAAGATAATAAATAATAATAGTCGATTTCTCAATATCCGGAACTGTTTAACATTGAAACAAAACGGTATTATATGATTTTACCACATCAAACCAACATTATAATATCGTATAAAACTTTTAAGTCATAAACTCATAACAATATGAAATATTATACACTATAGTATAGGTACCTATAATATTATAATGGTCTTTCTTGCGATTTAATTGTACCTACATTTAATTTTAATCTTGCGTTGATTTGTTTTACATAATTTATTAAATATATTTTACTATGCTATTTCGTAGCGAACTTATAATATTATATGGCAAAGTTAACATTAATTAAAAAACGTCGCAAAGGGCATATATATTATTATGTAAATAATATAACGGCCGCGTTCAAAATCGGTATCGTACAACCTCTCACCTCCGCTGTAATTTGTCATTACTACTAAAAGGAATCGAAATTGAAACCCAAGAGGGTGCAATGGTGCAGTGGAGCTTTTTGGCGTGGGCCGCGATCATAAAAGCCACGGTAAAATTCACCCTATCAAAAGACATCGTGTGCCTTTTCCAAGACAGTCTTTTAGGTCCCTATGTAAATTTCCTCATCTGACGAGATAAACTCTGAGGAACAAGTCTCTTACACGGTCGTATAAACAGCGTTATCTCTTCGCCAATTAAAACCAACGAATATCACTTATGCAAATGTATCGCATCTCTCTCACTCTCTCGTTTCTCGCTCACTCGCTCACTCACCACTCCATGGTTGTTACCTACCTCTCCCGTGTGTCGTTTTTCCGCTCGAATTATAAATCCATAGTGATACGGCAAAACGTCGTAAATTACTAACATCCACGAGAACGGAATAATTTTTTGATAATCGGATTCGTGGAAAATTTACGGCTTTTGTTTAAGAAATTAAATGCGGTGCTAAAATATATCAGGTAAATGTTGAATATATCAAGACACATTTTGCTAAAATTATATTTTTGATTGTCATCTTTTGTTGTAATTAAAAATACATAATTATTAAATAACTACAGACTTTTGAATAATATTAATGTGTATAATATTATGAATGTTTAATATTATTAATACAACACAATATAATTTTTATTTTAAATTGTGATCACATTTTGTGATATTTATTTTATTCACACTAGCCAGTTTTTTAATTTAGATTATATATGTGTTAGTGAGTAAAAAATCATGGCAATTTTGAATTAACCGGAATCATGATAAAAAGCGTAGACTAACTCCAGAAACAGTTTTTATGGGAAGTTTGAAGTAATAGTTTTGTCAAAACTGGATATTTAATTGAAAAGTAACAAATTTAGTTATTATGTTGTAATTAAAAATTATATTAATCATAAGAACCTGAAAGTTGAAACTTATCATTATTATGTATATTATTGTTAACTATACGCTAAGAATATTTCAAAATCATATACGTATAGACTTATTTTAAGGTATTTGTGCCATAAACCTATTCACACTATTCAATGCCTAATGGTATAGATACTCATTACTTTTGCAGGCATTAACTTATAAAAATGTCGGTATAATATTATTCGATATTTTTGGCGACTTTTTGTTCAGCCTACCGAATTAATAAAACTATAAATATAATAATATTATTATCATGAGTATAATATAATTACACATTTCTTAGAAATAGATCACTTTGTTAAGAATCGTTGTTTCGTATATCATAATGATTTATCATTGATTCAAATGCAACATACCTATTATAATAGTAACTCAATGATAAATGGCGAGGTATACATGAAATCTACTATACAGCAGAGTACATTACAAGAAATTAAAATACTGTATCTTGCGTTATAGGACTGCAAGGTCGATAAGATTTACTGTTTTAAAACTGAAAGATTTACTTTAATGTTTCTTCCAAAGAAGTTGAATGAAGAAACTTTACTTTAGATGCACATAAAAAATAAAAAATTGTCGATTTAGTCTGAGAATTTCAAAGTCATAAAAAAGTTAAGACTACTAACAAAATAAATTCATAAAATATTATTTTTCTTATTTAAAGATAAGCTTAACAGGATGATATTAACACAAAGAATTCGAGATGAATACATAAAACGCCTTTAAATCCTATGCGTCACGTGCCGAAACAATTTTCTGTTTAACGGATTTTTATTAGTCCCTTTTTAAGATTAAATGGTGCTTACAAGAACTGCATTTTAATTATCATTTAAAAACTATTTTAATAAAAGCCATTTTTGCTTAACAATTTATAAGCTGAGAGTTTATCAAAGTTAAATAAAACTATAGTTCAACGAATAATTATATTCAACTCAAGTAAATAAAATGAAAGCATATAAATCAATTGAATAAATACTTTTGTAATTAAGTAAACCAAAAAATTAATATCAAACGAAATTCCCAATTAAATTTATTACATTTCAGATTACAGATAAGTTTCTAATCTAATAAGAATATTATAAGGAATAGTACAAATTGGTTTGGTAATACCTATGAGCTAACAATCGAGTGACCTCCTATATAATATTAAAATACTCTTCTATATTGCCCTTTTATTTATGACTATAGTCATCAACCGTCGTATCTTTTGCAGTTTTTAAGCTTTCTTGGATGAATGAGTTTTGTCATATAATAATATATTAGATCTTCTTAATTCGTATTATCAACCAGGTATTGTGTTCAGGTCCAACAATGTAAAACTCTGTGTATACGCTATACCTATATAAATACTACAATATAGTAAGAATAAATTAACTAATGGACTGCCAATTTAACACGTTCATGGTCACTACACATTTAATATTATTAATTTACCCTCCTCAGAAAATCACTCAAATTTTTAAAATATCAATAAAAATTATAAAAAATAGAATTTTATATTTATCTGTGCCAAACTTATGAGTGATCATAATAGGCCGGTCACATGTTTAGTTCCACTTAATACCAATGGAAATATTACTACATGAGCAGTAATGCCCAATTTTGTGGGTTTGTAAATTATTGATATAGCAGTAGTGACCCATTACATTAGAATTCAAAAAAATTTAAATTACTGCAATAGTAGTAACTGACCACGAACGTGTTAAATATTTAAATTTTATATCTATATTTTAAGAATGAATCGTGATTTTGGAGACGAAGGCATCCGTTTCTATAAACAGCTGATTATAGTATTTTAATTTTGTTTTCAGCCTACCTTGTTTTTCAATACTATACAAATATACGAATAATTAATAATAATAATAATAATTTTTATATTATTAATATATTATGATATTATATCTAACAGAAAGACCAGACAAATAAAATAACTTTTTTTCTAATCAATATTTTTAAACTTTTTTTATATTTTTTACAGATGCTTGCATTACATGTATAGTAGGTACACCATATTTTTAATCAATAATAGGTACTGAAAAAAAAATTTAAATCTGATATAACTTTTTTTGAAAAATTCAAAAAAGCCAATTTGTAAATCTGGTTTCAAGGAAAAAAATCGTTGTTGGTCTTTAGAAAAATAGACATTCCCAAATTCATATAATTATATGCTGGACGATTATTACTCGCTGCTACGCGCGTTATACCCGTCGTCTGGGAGATAATTGATTTGCTCGACAACGGCGTAAAACGAAATCTGAATGTTTGTTCATTCAAAAATGTATTATTCGACGTCACACGTACTATATAGGTAAGACTCTAATCTTAATAACTATATCAAACTTCTATGATTCCGAATACATCGACACCGTCATCGAGGAGGTGCTGGAAGACCTCATCACTGCAGTGGTGTCGGATTCCAGCGTCCGCCAAATCGAGACGACCGTCCAGTCGGTGCTCCAGGATATCGTAGGAATTTGGCTACAGAGGTCAGAGACCATTTTCAACTGGACACTGACACTGATGATATAGACAAATATAGACTGATGGTCGTCATCGTCGATCAATTGGTCGACGCTATGGTTCATTTGGTGTTGGAAAAAACGTTATCCTCCGTGCCGCATGTACAGCCCGGAGACGCATCCGTAAACAGAAAGCGTGTATTGCAGTGAGGGGAGGAGGAGGAAGACATAGTAATACCGACCGAGGGCACGGGAGATGAGAGGATCATGTTTGAGGTTCTGGACGGAAAGCTTGATCCGGGAGTAAGAACAGCAACCCACGCATAGTAACTTCAAGCGGGTGGATTAGACGATTTTCGGCCGCCGCGTGGAGGGGAGTTAAACGGGCGGAGTGTGGTCATTTGCTTAGGTTGCTACTTGCTAACGATGAGAAAGCGTTCTCAGAACCCGACACATCCGTTCCTCAGGTCGAGGGCAGCAGACAAGGCGAAGCGATGTGGGGTCGAGGTAGATACGTGATAGTGCACTTTTTGGGGTGATCGGCTGTAAGTAGCCAAAACACGTTCTGGAGACGTGGCAGGTCACGGCTGCTTCGGTGCGTGAGCAACGACGCCGTCTCGACGGTACCACTGCTGCAGCTTTGCACGAAGACGACTCGTGACGGAAACCACAGAGCTCACAGCGAGTGAATGACGGATGACTATAATAAAATTATATGGTGGCTAGGAACACGGATGTCAGCAGTGCTGGATCCACGGAAACGAAACGTTTCAGGATTCGACGGTATAAACCTTGGGATGCGCCGACGGGATGCCAGGCTAGGGCGAAAACCACGGAGAGTATCAGAACGGTGGTGCGTTGTGGTGCTGTCCGCCGATTCTCTCCGTGGTTTTCGCCCAGTGGTCTAATCCCACCGGCCGAGTTGCAACGCCTCCGCGGTCGTCGCCGCCGGTAAAGCAGCACCGATGTAATAAAATAGTCTTCGTCACTCACTCAGAGCTTTGGTCATGTCCTTCGTCGCCATCGCAATAGTCGTCTTCAGCACGTCCTGCAGCAGTACCGTCAAGCGCACTAGCCGCTCGTCGCCAATCCTCGCTGCTCTCACAGCCGTCGATGTCGGGTTCCGCCCGTTCCCATGGTCATCTTCGCGTCCCGAGCAAACGCGCCCGCGACTCTTGAGCGCCCCGCAGGACCAGCCACTAGAACGCTGTAGAGGTGACCAGTGGCCATAGCCTCGTCTTGACTGATGTTTTTTTTTTCATTGTAATTTATTCTGCTCCACATTGGGCAACTTTTTTTTGTTCAAATTATTGTTTCTGTTTTTTTTCGCCACATTGAGCAATTTTCCTTTGTGTTATATTTATTTTTCGTTTCAAAATTGTAAAGCACTCGTTCATTTTTCATTTAACAAAGAAATTATTTTGATATTATGTTATATCAAAAATCATGTATAATATTATTAAAGTTCGTCATTTTAGATTCTGAGCGGAGCGAGGAAGCTAGTGGTTTTACAATGGTGTTTATTTTTTTATTTTTTTTTTATATATACTGTATACAAAATATCTACATAAGGAGTGCTTCGATTTCAACATATTATAGTACCTTATCTTTTAGCAAATTGGATCAAGATGGTACTTTAGAGAGGTCATTTTTCAATTTTATCAACAGTTATTTAATGCCACGGAAAAAACCACGGAAAATTACGAAAAACTGCTAAAAATAGGATTTTAATTTGTAACGCTTTGTTTATCACCATAGAAACGAATAAAAAATAATAATACTTATTATAATATAAATTCAATTTACAGGATATAATAAATAATAATATAAAATATCCAGACTGACAGACCATCTCGGCTCAGAATAGGTTTTCTTATACAATGGTAATATATCATTGAATTCTAGTTTAATACAATCCTTTATACATTGACCCACTTGTAACCTACTGTACAGCAGAGCGACATCCACTTACCAACTTTTTTCAATTGCTATTAGTTATAGTAGTTGATCTATACTTTAGGTAAATATCCTATACAGACTAAAGATACGATAGAACAATTTTATTATTTTAAGAATAACAGCTATTATACCCACAGAAATTTTGTTTGCAGTTCATGTGATTAGTAATATGTACATTGAAGTGAATTAATTAAAACTGTAGCTAGAAAGAGGTGTTCGGGTAATTATTAGTTTATAAGACGTAAGTAACTTGTTTGAATAAACTCGAATAATATATGTATACTGTATAGTTATGGCTTTTTGTGAATAATGTTTCATTGGGAATAGAATGGAATCGGGGGTTAGTATATTTACTACTTTGTACAAGAGTAGGGCATAAATATTATATATATATATATATATATATATACTTTCTATAGAAAGTTATAAATAATAATACCTCATAACAATATAAACGTCGAGCAGTTGCTCGCGGGATGTTTTGCATCCGTACGCGTCTCATCGGACGCCTGACACGCCTACTCCACAACTTTATTATAACATACACCCTGACACCATCCCCGAGGTGGTTTCCAAGGTCCCTGGCCAGAATCTCATCAACCTTGCGGCCAATCCGGCACATTATGCAAATACGCTATATTGTATTTTGCCGTTTACGGCGTATAATATATATATATATATATATATAATATATAGATAGATGTTATGAGATCTCGTGATACGTTTTTAAACGCTTCCCCGTGATTCCTCCCTCCCCCACACAGCTTCATTCCGCGCTGATGTCGTGGCCATCCCTCCTCCTCCTCATCCATAGTACCCGCGACATGGCCTCCGGGCCGACTTCCTTATTGTTATGTATAGGATTTAACATCGCCATATATATATATATATATATATATATATAAATGCAGCAGGAAGATTGTCCTTATATTATTGGATTCCGGTGGTTATTATTATAATATATTGTTTCGCGCGCCATAAACATCATTACACAGCAGCTAGCAGCTATATACACGCCCCACTCGGGTTGGGAGTCGGTGCAGCAGGCGGTAGCAAGAAGAGCCCCAAGGGTTTTGAGAAAAAATGTTTTCTCCGGTGACGGAAAAGACGCAATTACCTGCAGCAGTATACCTATAGGTAGATATATAATATATATTATATTTATTGACAATATATATATTGCGCATCAAATCCGCTCGGCCATTCAACAGTGGTAATTGTATATCTCTATGTGTGAGCTGGTACTGAAAGACAAACTGAAGCGTAAAATTATTTAACTTATATAATGATAAATATATAGTCAATATCACAATCGTATATACGTGTTTTTTTTTTTTATGTGATGTACAATTGAATTTTGGTCAGAATACAAAACGTGAACGCTACAACCGGCAGAACAATTATTATTTCTATCGTGTGTAGTGTGTACTGCAATATTCACATAGGCCTGCGCAGACCTGAATTTCCGTGTGGGGGGGGGGGTATTTATTATTTATACTTTGTAGTCAATAACGTCTAGCTATTATAATCATAATAAGTTATTCCACGCAAATTTACAATATTTCATGATATACTTTTTACCACAAATTTTAGAAAAAGTTACATTTTGTTATAGTTACATGAGTTAAAATACAGGCCCCCAATTATCTGGGACTTGAATTTTAGGGCTCTATTATTACAATATGTCGTGAAGTGTACAGACACACCCGGCACCCCCGTGGGCACGCCTATGAATAGTAATATCACTGGGAGGCACTATCGATCCGCTCATAATCTAAAACTTTATAATTTATTTCTATTAATTATTTTTCTTTGTTTATTAATAAATTGATGTGTATAGAAGTATTTGGTTGTAGTCTTGGTGTAAAGAAAGTTTCAATTTTTAAAAAAAATTGTATAAAATAAACAGAGGACTAACAAACGGTGGGGCTTTTCTAAAAATCTTCAACATTACTAATAACTTATAAATAGTTTTGGATGATTTTTAAAGTTTTCGGAAAAAGTGGGCTGCTGATTTAGTGTGAAGTTAGTTTCACTTCTTCAACATTTCGTATAAATAAACCCATGCAAAACAAATAATGAGACCTTTTCAACAATTTCCAATAAACTGTTATAGACAGCCACTGTTTCTTTATCATATAGTAATCTTCATGTATTTGATGTATGTATATAGTGCATGTATGGGGTTATATGTTTAATCATTTATTGAATTAAAGAAATCGAAAGTTGTAATTAGCTCTTTTCATATGCATAGATACCAATAGGCAATAATACACATTACCACCATCTGCATCGAATACATATTATATTAAACGCATAAACGCATTATTTGCTTTTCATCACATATTTTAACTTTTATATACATCGGCTCTCGGAGGATTTATAAAATAAATGGCAGGTCAATAATAACTTATTAATGAGACGCGAAAAAAACGGCGGTGTCAAAGTACACCATGGCATACCACAAATGACACCCCTGGTTTCCTTAACACTTGTTAACAGTATTAAAGCCGATTTCACCTTAGTATTTTTCTGCGTAAGTCGATGACTTGCTTAAAAATTTGATATTGCATTTGAAAGTATAATACGTTCTCCTTGGCCTGCAAGATAAAATAGCCTGAAGCAGTTGGTGTTAATTTAGCAGCGCCCATTGCAAATCGGATTGCAGCAGAACCCTAATAATTTCAGGCCCAGAAACATATTATGAATTGTTTCAAACATTGTTTGAATAATATGCCTGAGGAAAAACTACCGGAAACACTTACCCCGAATAATAATAATTATAATAAAATATTGTATCATCGATTGGTATAAATTAAAATCGGCGAGACTTCATGTTTCAGTGGCTATATTATTCAAACTGTCAATATTTCTCTTATGTTTGTAGGGTACAAACAAATCAGTCTTAGTTTATTAGTCCTGTCGGTTATCGGAACGATTTAGCGGCATTGCTCTGTTAAATGTTTACAGTGATACGGTCATACGGGTAGGACTATTGTGAAGAAACTATAGAAGTAATCGTTGATTTAAATATATTATTACATTACTAAATCAATGAAGGGATGGTAAAACTTTTAAGGTTGATTCAGGATTGACGGTCTAAAATTTTAAAATTTTAATAATTAATCAAATGCGATAAAAGCATTATGAAATTTTTTAATTCCCCGCCCCTCCCCTCCGATCGAAATTAAAAGAACAATCTAAATCTATTCAATAAATAAAGAACAGTTAGGAACAAATATAATTATTACATTTTACTTCTACAACTCTAAAAATAATAATAATTAATATTCTGTTATGCTTCAATTCCGTCGCATATATTACTTAGAGCGCCATCTGTGATCATAATCACTTGTTTCAGAGTTGGTGCAGAAAATGGATAGATAGCGCTGTACAACACAAAACAAACAAACTAAATACGAGTAATAAATACTACTATAGTAGGTACCTATAATAATATGATCTAAGCGTAATACAATAATACCTAGTTCTATAATTAATTATTCAAAGGTTATATTATACACTTATAGGAAGAAGCATAAAACAATAATCATTGATTATCGAAATGATTATAATTTTTTTTCATACATTTATTTTAAGTGATTTCGTTAATACGTATCTATTTATTTGGAAAATCTAATATTTATAAGACCTAATTTTAATGAGTTTATTAAAATAAGTTATTTCTTAGTTGCTTACTATTATTCAAAATCAGGAGAGTCTAATTAATATTAATTTTCCAGTGCCTTAGTTCATACTTGGATATTAATAAAATAATATAATATAAACATAAAATGAATCGTTGGATCTTGGATAGACAGAGTTTACACCAAGGTCTATATAAAAATATTCCAAACTTCGACTTCAATTTTTCCAATTTTAAAATAATAAATCCAGAGATACTTATTTTTACTGTTGACTGGAAACGAGTATTTTCAGTTATTTAGCATTTAGAATAATTAAAAACAAATTCAACTTCGAACAGTTTATCTGATTTCCACAGATGTTTAGGTATAAAAGTTATAAACATCACCTGCTGTAGAGTTTCTTTATGAAAAATTGACGTTCAATATGTCGTTATATTCCTATCAACAGTGGCTCCATTGCTCATAAGTCATAACAAAATTTCTTTATGAACAAACAATAATATTTTTGAAATACGGTTGATAAATATAGGTAATCAACGCATGTTGTTATTTTAATGTAATCCAATATCTTTAAAAACATGTTTTATATGAACAAACAAAAAATATCGACGTTGTATATAAATATAATATTATATAAATAGTACACGGAATCTAGATCAGTAGTTGTTTAAGATTATTACAAAATATTAGTCATCATCAAGAATCGAAACTATTATATTATTATGATTAATTTCGAAAAGTCTAATGTTTTCATCATACTAGTATACTACCTATATAATGTTGGCTCTTATTATAATTGATTGTACCTAGTATAAAATAATACTTTAGTCTTTAATATTCAATATTATATTATTATATATTATACATTTGAACATTTGACATAAAATGTCTTGCACGTGCGATATTACACGGAGTGATCTATTTAACGTAAGATTCTCATTATTTCAGAAACTAAAGTTTTCTTCACACCATTTTTTAAGTCGTTACGAAAAATTTTTGGAAAATCGTTATAATTTTCAAAGATATTTGCTCTTTTGATTAACATAAGTTTAGATGAACGGAGTAGGAGTAATAGAGAAACGTTTTTCGGGGTACCCATCTGTACCACTCCACTTCACTAATCTAAACTTGAATACTTATAACTCATAATCTGCTGGTCCAAAATTAAATTTATAAATATCAAAGTACTCCAAAAAATATTTTGCTTTGGATTAAGGAATTATAAATGCATGTTGTCGTTAAAAATAATAATTAATAGTTTAAAAAAATGATAATAAAAAATATTAAAAAAAAACATATATTTAGGTAAGTATACATAAATACGATAAACGTTATTGGCGTTATCATTAATTTTGTTTCTTACATTTTTAAATTGGAGATATAAGTGATGTAAGTGGTATACGTGCGTTAGTAATTTCATCCCTCTGTCTAAATTTAGAATACATTTATCGTGTTTACGTATAGCGCGCGGGGCTGACTTTTGATATTAAGAACCGTCCGGTGCGATATTTCAATATTCTCCATACCTATGGTCAAAACGACACCACTAATTATCCAATTAAAATTGTCACTCGGTGTGGACATAGGTACTACTTGTATATGTTTTAAGCCAGCCTTAATAGTGTATATAGGTACTACTAATAAATCTATAGATAAATAAATTTGTATATAATCCTGTAAGTTGAATCTTTTTAAAAAATTCACCTTATATGCCTACGCTGTCCTTTGATTTTATAGTCTATACTGTATCATATAAAAGTAATGTAAGACATTTATAATTTGAAGCAAAAAAGTGGCGTGAGTATAAAATATATAAAATATCAGCCTGTATGTGTCTTTATTATAAAAAGTACTATTATTTTTAACTTGGCAGGGTTGTTTATAAAATTCTAATAATTTATAATAATCAGTTATATACTGAATTTCAATAAGCAATCGCAATCAAAGTCTATTCATTATATTAAACCCCTCCCCCGTCCACAACATTGAAACCTTTAATAAATGTATGTGCCGACCACGTTCTCGTTGCTGCAGTATGTTAAACACGCTTAAAATAGAGTTATGCATTTATTCGTTGTGATTTTCGTCGTGTTTGGTTTAATAACATTAGAGTTGTCTGCAATCTGTCACCACAAAATAACCACCAGTAATACCCTCACCGTGTATCTCGACCGTGGCGTAACCCCAAAACGGTAATGTCATCGCGAGAGGGTCCCCGCGGGCTACAACGCATTCATTATTAATAATAATGGCCAATTGAGTTCTCCCCTTTAATACGATCTTTCTCCCATACATATATATACTTATATAACTACTTATATACATTATACGATTCTCTTGTGACCTAAACGTGCACGCGCAATACGCATGCGCACACCGCAGCAAGTCTCACGAGACTCATTAGGCAAATGTGTGTGTATTTTTACGTCCTCCCCGAAAGAAAAAAAAAACACAGACATATTTTGTTTTATTTAAAATAACACGCTCCGGTCGTGTGTTTTCGTAAATCAGCGTTAATTATTCAGTTTGTCACGTGGGTCCCCGTTCCGATTTCCTGGCACAGTTTCGCGAACATTTTATTACCGCCGTGCGTGTGCGCTGTTCATTGATTCATTTTTCCATTTTTGGACTTGTTCCACTGCAAAAATGTACGTAAGCGATGCTGCTGAATGAATCCGGCTGCAGCTATAATGCAAATTATATTCACAATACTAACCGTGTTGTGTCTTACCCGGTGCGTTTGTGGACACGTCCCTAAAGGTATGCACGCGTATATACTTGTACCACCTTAAATATTTTAATGGCTCGTGATTTTCGTTAATCAAACACAATATTCGTAACACTTAGATCGATATGATGATCAACGCTTCCAAAGGTGGACGCAAATTAATGAAAATAATTAACTGAGGTTGAGTTCAAGCCATATAATGAATACAGTATCGTTAAGAAGTCAATGGATATTCATATATTAATAATTAATAATGAATTTAATCGTTCAGCTTAAATAGTGAATATGGAAAATAATATTAACTTAACTCAGGGTAAAAAAACTATTATCTACTTGTTTAGTTAGTACGTGGTTCATATGAAGAGTATGTTGTGTGTTGTACTGCTGTGTAATAATATGTTTCATCTTGAAATCATGAAACACAATAGAAATTATAATTATCATTATAATATTTGATTATTTTTATTAAAATTGTGTAGGTAAAAATTATACAGACATACAGTAATTAATCTACAAATCCATTAAAACCAACAAGTTTAAAAACATTTGTAATTTTAACTTGATGGATTATTTCAAATCAACTGAAAAAGCCAAGTTATTTCAACAATCAGTTAAACTAGTTCAGTTCTTAAGTTAATCAGAAAATGTACTAGGTAACTACCTAGTTACTACGTAGTTAGATCAAAACGTTAAAAAAAATTAATTTCATAATAATTATCATAAAGTTTTTGACTATTTAATTCTCACCTTTGAATTGATACCTCACATTCGTGAATCATGATTACTGGTTAGTGATTACCTATAGAATTGACTGAATCCTAATATCTTTTCCCTTCGCAGTTTCCTAACATAAAATATGAGTTCTTAATCACCTGATACGTTTGCAGTGGCGTCCGCAGGATTTTTCAATGGGGAGGGGGGCTTGGAAATTAGTTACAATTTAATTTTTATTTTGTCCAGTCTAATAACTGCAGACGTTTATTTGGGGTGTTTTAAAATGTTTGTATCTTTTCAACTTTTCTGGTAAAAAAAAATGCTCTGATCATAGATGTCATAGATGTCATAGATGTCTTCGATGCCCAGTGTATGTTTTTGGATGCAAATTGGATCTAGTTAGTGCTTTTAAAAATAATCGGAGAAAAAAAAATTGTATTTAAATTGTTTGGTAACAAGCTTGGTTATGCCGTCTTAACTTGGATTGTATTTGATTAATTAACATTTTTTTTTCTATAAATGTCAATAAAAAATTATTTATCCGGTCAAAAAGCTTAAAAATGTAATAAGTAAGTTTTTTCATTATAGCTAAAATATTAACAATACATAGGCATCATGGTTATTTTTTATAAGCATTTAGAGTTCAAATTTCGTCAATAACTGTGGTTTTTTAGTTCAAAACTTATGAAATATAAAATATGTATATCTAAGGCTAGACAATTTAATACAAGGTCTTTCATACTAGTAGTTCATACTTTTACCGAAAAATTACAGATAATTTATGAAAATTGGTATGCAAATTCAATGTTTTTTTCAAAAATGAATTCATTCTGGTAAGACATATATGAGATTTACTATAGTTGACAGTTTAAAATTGATTAATATTTTTTTGAAAAAGTAATAATAATACGGGCAATGGGGGGAGGGGCTTCAGCCCGTTAGCCTCCCCCCTGCGGACGCCACTGTACGTTTGCATGGGTATAATATAATTAATTATATTGCATTTATATAACTTTCACTAGGTACCTATTTGTGATCATCGACATTTTTATTTTTATCCTTGGCTATTATTCAGTTTCATCTTATTGAATAGACTATTTAATAATAAATGTTAAAAAAAAATCTTATAATATGTCACATATTTTATTAGGTACTTATGTATTTTAAACGTCCCAATATTATACACTTATGGGCGACTCTTGTGTCCGTTAAACACGCAAATTATACAATATGTATTTCGTATTATAGAATTTTGCACCTACAATAAACAACCAATTCATTTCTTAAGTTAAGCTACCCATCATTGCAATGTGTTTTCAATTGATCGGTTCGCCAATGCAACTTTATTTGTTTACGATAAGTAATATGTTATTATTATATCCATTATACTTGGTCGAATATAAAAATCTGCATTGTGTATATTATTGTTTATAAAATAAAGCACCGAAACGCTCGTTTGTCTGTCTGTTCAATGTTTAAATTAATAGAAAAACAGAATATCTCATGTCGTTATTTATATTAAGAGAAAAAAGAAAGAGATAATAATAATATATGAATAATTATTTTGTTCTATGACTGTGATAATTAAACAAAAGGAGTGCATCGCTATTGGCATTCATAATGATTGTTTTGTAGCAAGGGCAGAAAATATTTACATTATAATATTACAATATATTAGGTTAAATCGCATCAATATAGGCCACTGTCGCCGCAAGATAGTATTGGAATAATATAAATCACGAGGTTTCATCACGCTACACATAATATATAGTAAAAGCTCAATACCAGCGAGCAGCGACGACGTATGTACTTTTATAATATACTATATATTCACATTATAGATATTTATAGGTCGTTTATATATATATATGTTATACCAGTGTATTATTACTTATTACCATAATAATAATGGCGGTGGGGGGAGGGTAGACGGCGGGGGAGGTTGTACGACCAGACTGAAAAACTGCAAAAAGACATTCGGAACCATCGCAGTCGTCATAAAATCACGTGATTAAACGGTTAAAATTTTAGAACTTCGAGGAATCCGTCTCGAGGCGCCCCTCCGCCGGCCGTGATATATACGACGTGGTTTATAATACAATAATCACGCGGGACTTATGAGGTTTTATTACAATCTATCATAATAATAATATAATAATATATTTAAGACCGGCGGTGGCGGGAAACAGTCCCACACACACACACACTACACACACGTGTATTATTATATATATATATATATTTGAAACGATTTCGTTTAATAACTGCTATAGTATAATAATAATATTATATGTATAACACTATAGAACAGTAGTATATATATATATATAATATTTCAGTCGCGGCGAGCGCAGTCCGTCGTCGTCGTCGTCGTCTTCGTCGCGCGTTGATCTTGAAATAGCGTCGGAACGTCGTGCCAAGAAACACCCACCGCTCTTCCACCGTCTGCACCGGCCCATCATCATTCTCATCCTCTCCGTCATCCGACGAGGAGGAGATCGCAGAGCAGACTTCTTAACCCTTCTTCGCCCACCCCGACCCTTTTCCTCGGGCACCAAGAGTCAATGCTCTATGGAATCGTCGTCATCGTCGTCGTCGTCGTCGTCGTCGGTCTGCCGGATTCGTCGTCGTCGTTTATTGACTGTGCGTCTACAGCATACTCACACACCGACTCACACGAGACCAAATTTAGATCTCGAATGCTTTCTCACACACGCACGCAGACAATAACCGTTGTTGTTGTCGTGAAACTTTGCCACCATAAAAAAATAATAATATGACCATAATGTGTGTGTGTCTGTGTGTGTATACGATTAAGGTGTGGTGGGTGGTTGAGGGGGTAAGTTTTAGAAGCGAGCGTGACTCGACGTGCGCGTGATGTGTGAGAATTTCGAGGGAAAAATATTCTATATTTTTGGCAGTGGGCCAACTACAGTCGACGCGTTTTATTTGTTTTTTTTCTTATTATTACTATTTTTTTTGTACGATTATTGTTACGGTATACTTAAAATGATTATAATTGTACGCCCGTCCGAGAGTGAAAGACTGAAAGGACACATATTCGTTGCTGATTGTCACTCGCGTATAGCACGCACTGAATGGGTACATATTACAATTGAACATATAGGCGTACATACGAAGTCGTGATGTGAAAACTATTAGCAAACGTAATAATTTTTATTGAATGAATACTCAAAGTTCGGTGTACGATTCTGTAGTTGATGAACCGAAGAGCTGGTGGTAAATTTGTAACCAGTTGTATTTCATAAACTGTATGATAACATCGGCATTGGTGTTGCTCCGGGCATCTTAACCAAAAAAATAATTTGTATCCTGCTCAAAAGTTCTAGCGATTTGCTTAAATAATTTGTAAGTAGTTTATTTGTATGCAGATCCCCTCAAAGTTTTCTGTCAGACTGCTTTAATACTTCCTTGTAGTATAATATTAATATAATATGTACATAAATACACAATAATGAATCTATATACCTACTTAAATTAAATACATTAATTTGTTATTAAACGTTTTTAAATAAATTTTAATAACATTTAAATTTTGTTAAAATTAAGTTTTAAAAAGGGTTTGATTTAATATTAGTATGTTATTTAACATTATCTGTTATACAGTTTTGTTTTAGAGAGATTTATCAAATGATACATTAATATCATATTTTTTTTATAAATATTCCAAATGAAATTTGTTGTATAAATGTAAAACAAAATGTGTATGAGTTAGGTATGTGAATTTAAATGTATTATCTAGGTTTATTGTTCTTCGGGTAAACTTACTTAAAATAGAAATGTCAACTTATCTGAGGGTTGGATTTTGGATAAGTTGACGCATTTTATATTTTATATTCTCTTAAACTTTAAACACTTAAAAAGTTAAAATTAAACTTTAGTATTCATTTTATATTATAACCTATTAAAATAATATATTCAAGGAAATAATTTTACCATAATTTGCCGTTCTAGTATTCGTAAACGATAATTATAAAATAATAGTATAGGTTAAGGGCGTCAACGGCTAGAACCTAGGTGGTACATGCGAGTGACGGATGATGTTTAGACGTGATAATTTCGTATAACTACACAAAACAAATTTAAACGAAGAAAGTTTTTTTGATCTTCAAAATTAAAATACTGTTTTGAAAATATGTATACGTTATAATAATAATAACAAACTCTTCCTCGTAACAATGTGCACACTGCACATCACGTAGAGTTTTATACAACTATAAATAAATAAATATTTATTTCGCGATAACGGTTATTACACGATACTGTCTACCACGTCTCACGAGAACTTATATAAATAAACAAATATTATATATATTTATTACATATAATGCGAGTAACAGTCCTTGGGTTATAATTTATTTGGCCGGTATACAGTTGTGGTCGCTGCACTAAAGTCTCGCGCACGTTCACGTTGTACTTTTGAAATTAAATTTATTTTGGATCGTATACATTTCGGTTGTACACAAGTTGATAGTGAACAGATGTTTTTTTTTCTCTCCTTTTGATAAATAAATGTGGAATATCGACGATTGATCGCGGTTATTCGAACGGAGAGCAGCAGATTATTGTTCGAGAGGTATTGCGGATAGAAACACTCGAGTGCCAAGTACACTAAAAAACGTGATGCCGTCGTCGTATTATAGTGTCGTATATACATCATATGCACACACACAGCACTAAAAAATCATAAAGTCTTCTATGTAGGTATATATAAGATGTATTATATATATATATATATTATATATTATTATATTAGTATATAGAAGAATCAAATTTTTTTTCAGGCTCAAGGACGAACGATGATAACTCGAATATAGTACGCATCGTTCTACATCTGCAGCTGCAGCCCATGCGCGTCTTCTTATTTATTATTCACTGCAGACGAGAAGCAAATAATTTCGTAGACGATTATGTTAATAATTATTCGATCGACACACGGCGATCGTCATTCGATCGAGACATGGTGGCTGGCGAGGGAGCTGTAACAATATTTTATTTACAACGAGAATTAGACAACAATATAATGTACCTAAATACGTTATGTATTTAAACGATTTTGGCAAACAAGACTCAACGGTGCCCGGGGGCTTCTCTAACTATAGACGATTTCGGGACTTACCGTGGTGTTAGGTAGGTATATACTATAATATACACTATACTAGTGCCTATAGTGTACTACAGCAGTAACCTTAGACCACTCGCATATAATATTATATGAGTGATAAGGTATTTTACACGTGTATAGGATATTACGTACTTGTATGGTATTGTGTTGGTATATACATATATACCACGGTATATCGGCGGCGGCCTAGCACGCGCGTATCTACCGCCGACGCCGCAGCCGCCGCCGACTTATTTATAGACTAACGCCGTGCGAGATGTGCCGCCACTATATAACTTTGAATGACTACCCAGTCCCATTATTACAGCCCGCGGCACGTAAACACCACGAAGCCGCCACATGTCGTAAAATAATTGTTTTAATTATTTTACCGGTTTTTTTTTCGTCTTTTTCGTTCCGCCGGTGGACCATCACATCACCACTGCTGCAGGGACGTACGCCGCCACAACCGTTGTCCCAAACTATTTTATGTTATATTATTATGCACACCGTGATTCTGAACATGCACGCGTACCTATCTTGTATATAGGCGATAAACCCATTTTTTTTTTTTGGTGGGGGGGGGGGCTGTAGCCCTCATATTTTATCCTTATTAATATCTGCGTGGACATGTTTCACCCTTCACCCTTCAATCGCAAGTTGCGGGAATTCATATAAATATTAAGACCAAATATTATATGTCAGTTACTTCGTTTTATAAGTACAAAATCAGATTAATAATTTTCATTAAAGATGGTATTGGTTCTCATGTGAACAAAAATTTGGTATTGCCACAGGACATAAAAATTATGATATTTATTATATAAAATAATTAAATGATACTAAGCATTCGTCAAATTTTGAGAAACAGTCTTACAGCTTATTCGTTTTTATCTAATTGTATGCGTCATCGATGAAACATTTTTCATGACTTATTATCCAATGCATATTTAGGGGTGTTCAACTCTCCCCCGAGGCCTCACTTAGTTGCACCTATGATCGGGTAGTGTTGACTGCTGAACATAATAATAGTTCAATCCTCGTCACCTTTTGTCATTGTATACAATTGTGGGATTGGTATTTTACATGGTAATTTTTAGATACAGTTATTGGCTAATTTAAGCCAAATGTCTATAAGCTACGTGATATTTTATTTCGGAAAATATAAGTTATAACTTAAAATTGATTTTGAATCCTGAGTATGGCAGTAACCATGGTGTTCCTTGAATTTGGGCCCACATGAATTGATCATGTTATATTAACTTATAATATGGTTCATTTGGCAGGTGGCGCTGTGTTTTCCCTATCGGTAATTGCAACCAGTGCTCGGTCAGGGCATAATCCTGCTTTTAGAAGAGGTGATTAAAAAAAAATATACACTACTATTATAGGTATCCTTGGATCTTATTTTAGTATTAAAGTATTATATTAATTAAAATTGTAACTATCTTATTGTTATAATTTTTTTGTGCAGGGCTTAACCCGAATTCGTAGCATCCATAAAAAGTAAAAACATTAAAAATCAAACACCCGAAACTCAAGTAACAAGAAAAAAACAAAAGAGGACCATACACTCGCGTGTATTGTCTTCGTCGTACACATAGCAAATTTTAAGTTCACTATAATCTTTTTTACTTTGTTATTTTTAAAATTATAGTGAATTGACCTATCATATAATTTAATGGTACGATTATTATGCTGGGCATATCATAAATTAAAGGCTTTTATCGGTATTTTAAGTTTAAAGCAAATTATGATCATTTTAAAACACTCATAGTTTTCGTAGTTAAAATATCAATAAAACCCCCCTAGGTTCCCT
The DNA here is from genome assembly GCA_016617965.1 of Macrosiphum rosae. Lineage (NCBI taxonomy): Eukaryota > Metazoa > Arthropoda > Insecta > Hemiptera > Aphididae > Macrosiphum > Macrosiphum rosae. Next base: position 26,875 of record WHPZ01589290.1, on the reverse strand, counting down.
ACATAAATAATGTTACCTTTAAGATTTAAAATGAATAAATTCATTCTAATTGGTACTAAGTCCATTTTGTACGCATAAATTATTTTATAACAACTCTATATATTTTTATTAGTTTGATTTATATTTTACATTTTTACCATCCACAATCGTAGATCTGTATACATCACACAATACATATTAATATATTATAATATAATTATAAGTATGTTACAGAGGAATAATATTTTATTATATACGTACGAGCTTACACATAAATTTATTTTAGCATCGTATGAAAACATAATTATTTATTATTCCCTTATTTATTGCTTTTTATAACGGTTATGACATTACAGTAGTAGTAACACATACAGTAATACGCGTTTATATTTGTATACATTTATTATTCTGTCAATACTATTTAGTTTATTTATAGTTATAAAGTTTGATTAAACATTTATTTTAAACCTCGCATGAAAATCAATTCAATTTTATTTAAAACGGTTTTTAAATTAATATAAATGAAACTACACTAGGAAAAGTAAACTTTTTTCATTCAGTAATTTTCATTTAATTTTACCATTTCTATAGGTTCATATTATGTTATTAAGAATAATTTTTTTTATTCAAAATCAAACCATAAAATGTTGATATCAATTGTCTAAATAATTAAACACAAATCAAAAGACAATATTAGTTTTTTTAAATTGGTAATATATTTTCATTAGACTAAATTCTGAAACTTGGCTGAACGACTTTAATGTTTTCACCAACATGGTGCCGGAAATGCATCTGAACCTTAATATTTGGCACAGATCTTATTTTACTGGTAAACATGGATGTATCCTTAGGTGTCTTTGTTAAATTTGGCAGTTATTAAAACTTATATGCCAAAATTTTGTAAATTTCTTGTAGGATTACTGAATAAAATTTAATATTATGTATACATCTTTGTCAACTTAGAAGACGTACCTTAATGTATATTATAAAAATTATATAAATATATTGTCCGTGAATATTCCACAAACATATAGATAGATATATTATACGTTATTACTCAAATTTAAGAAATTACTAAGTTATTGTATACTATGTACAATATAATATAATAAGCCAATACGAATGGTACTTGTTTGTATATCATCGAATAATAATACTAATAACCGTGACTTATCGTTTGAAATGATTTATTACTATCTATATAATAGCTGGTAGGTAGATACGCAAACAGTGTTATTTATGACTAGAAATCACGTTTTCGATCGTAACTTTTTTGTTCTCTCCCCCGGTATTGGTCGTTTGGTAAAATAACGTAAATTGTATTGGTCTTGAATTATATCTACCTGCCTACCTACTGTCGTAACGAAACGTGTGAAAATCGCATGAGATCGATAATCGTATAAATTAGCTTGTGCGCAGCAATGTTTCCCATTGATTCGAAAAAAAAAATAACACCCACGACTGTTGTAGCCCGACACACAACATATTACCTATATATCGCACAGGTACGTAGTAATCTATATATAATGTAGGTCGGCGTCCTTGGGAATGAATAGGGACGAAGGAATTCATCGGACGTTGGCGATGGACAACAATGACATGGTTTTTCCCGAAGGATCTACCGCGGGACCTTTTGTCGGTGATGTATATTAAAGGACCATCATCGTTCGGCGTAATCCGTGCGAGTGGCACTCGAACACGATCTCGGGGAAAAAATGCGTCTAGGCCCCACGACATAGGTTGGGTCACAAACACACACACACCCACACACAAACATCACGCTGTTATATTCTATATTAAAACCGTGTGTTCCAAAAAAGAATTTCGCCAATTGGGTGGCATCCTGGCATATGTCGTCGTCGTCGTCCACTTCACCTGTTTTCGAAATAAGATTCATATTTTCTTATACGTATAGTACATACATATATATATATATATATATATGTATAATAATAATAATAATAATAATAATATATATTTATCGTATATATGTGAGAAGAAATGTCCCATTCAACAACGGTACATTATCGTGGCGGGTATGTGTGTGCGGTGTCGTCTGTGGGAACAGTTGTATAGTTGAATACTTCGATATTATAATGTATCTATAGGTATTTATGTTTTATTAGCTTTCCCAAATTCGAATTTCGGTCGAATATTTTGTCAACACTATACATGCGCGTTGTAGTATGAAATTCAATGACTTTCCATTGTATACATAATAATATATTTTACTGGTGAACGAAATACCACATTATAATATAATATAGTTAAGTATTTAAACGCAAACGAATGGAGTGCAATAATAATTGTTGGCTATTATAAAATTTTCGTTAAGTAATTTTTATTCTAATACTTATATATTATAATACATAGAATTACAATATAATAACAACACTGTTGTATCTATAATATTATAATTTATATTATTGTACATATTTTGTATTGTTCGCTAATTGTAATAACTTTAAACTGCATTTTTGTTTAATAAAATATAGGTATTATATAGGTAGGTACTATAATAGTATAATATTGTAGTAGTATAATGGGTATGATTTTTGATAATCTTGTTTAACCAACATAATGGCAAAGGTGGGCAAGTTAAGTTAATTCAATTAAATTACCTTCAGTTAAGTTAAAAGTTAACAAGGAAAAAAATTGACTAGATAAGTTTAAAGTTAAAATAGAAAATAGAATAAACTTAACTCAGTTAAAAAAAAAGTTAATTTTTTTCAAGTTACAGTACTTTTAAGTCATAAACTGCCCCAGTATTTTGTTATACACAAACATTTAATGGCCTTTAACACTGATTAAAAAATGTGATTATTATAAAATATAATTCAAAAATTAATTACCAACATCGAAAAAGCGTCAACGAATCAGTATTGTCTAGTTGATTACGTATGACACGAAAAGAAAATTAACTTAACTGCACGACAATGATAATTAACTGTAAAAAGTTAAGTTACAACAATAACAATCTTAACTGAATAAGTTAATAACAAAAACTATTAACTAGTTAAGTTAAATAGTTAAAAAAAAATGAACTTTTTAACAAGATAATGACCACCTTTGCACAATGGTATAAAGTACCTATTATTACATTACATAGTTCAAAGTTCTATTATTAAGTCTTTAGTTCTTACTTCTTAATAATATGTTAATAGAATTAGACAAATATCACAAATACATTATTAATTGACCATTTCATATATATATCTATAGTCAATAAATTTATTAACTCAAATATTTTATAAATAATCTTAAACAAAGGCCTCAAAAAATTGTGCTTACTATAGCTACTATACTAAGCCCTTAAATTATTATTAGAAACTACAACATTTTTGTTCCCATACATAATGTAGGTACTATCAATATATATTTAAGTATACTTTTAAATAATTATTAACCTAATCGTTTATTCAATTTAGGTATATTGGAGATCTATTAACGTCTACAAATACATTTTTGTATGTACATTTATAAGGTATAACTAACTATAATACTCAATATGAGTCATAATATAAATAATTTTGTGAAAATCTTGGTATATCTAACATCTTCAAATTAACAAAATACACATGTTGTTTGCATACTTATGTTAGTACTAATAATACATTAGAAAACAAAAATAAAAACTACTATTCATCAATATTATTATTAAATTGACTATATCTCCACAACTATCAAGTAATATAAAATACAATTTTTTCCTTTATTTTAAATACACATACTTACCAACCAGTGGCGTCAACAGGATTTTTCAATGGGGGGGG
>WHPZ01589290.1:11747-23087 GCA_016617965.1 Macrosiphum rosae | reverse complement strand
GGGCTTGAAAATTAGTTACAATTTTATTTTTATTTTGTCCAGTCTAATAATTTCAGACGTTTATTTGAGGCATTTTAAAATGTTTATAACTTTTCAACTTTTCTGGTAGAAAAAACTCTGATCATAAACTTCGATGCCCAGTCCCAGTGTACGTTTTTGGAAGCGAATTGGATCTAGTTGGTACTTTTAGGAGGTCGAAATTGAAAATCCTCAGTGCTTTTGAAAATAGTTGGGAAAAAAAATGAAAATTTATTTAAATTGTTTGGTAACAAAAGCTTGGTTATACCGTCCTTACATGGATTGTATTTGATTAATTAATTATTTTTTTCTTTAAATGTCAATAAAAAATTATTGATCCGGTCAAAAATCTTAAAAATATAATAAGTAAGTTTTTTTTATTATAGCTAAAATATTAACGATACATAGGCATCATGGTTATTATTTATAAGCATTTAGAGTTCAAATTTCGTCAATAACTGTGGTTTTTTAGTTCAAAACTTATAAAATATAAAATATGTATAGCTAAGGCTAGACAATTTAATACAAGGTCTTTCATACAATTAGTTCATACTTTTACCGAAAAATTACAGATAATTTATGAAAATTGGTATGCAAATACAATGTTTTTTCAAAAATGAATTCATTCTGGTAAGACATTTATGAGATTTACTATAGTTGACAGTTTAAACTTGATTAATATTTTTTTGAAAACGGTATAATAATACGGGGAATGGGGGGCTTCAGCCCTTTAGCCCCCCTGCGGACGCCACTACTTACAACTGTACTTAACTGCGGTTACAATAAAAGTATGAGCTGAGTGAAATTGGGCATAGAACAGTTTGACGAAAGAAACTAGCCATGAAAATTGGTGACACTTCATTATTTAAAAAAAAAATATATATTTATTGGTTAAAATATGTTAGTTCAACGAGTCTCTGCACCATTATTTCATATTTATGCTTCAGGCGTCTTAAGGGTATTAAATAACTAAATACTATTTATTTTTCGATATAATTGTATGACAAGTTAAGACGTTAAGTTTATATAACGGTCAATATAATATGTATTTCGTGTGGATAATTATTAAGGATTTTGCAATATCATGTTAAATTACATATTTAATAAAACTAGATATCAATATTATTTAATATAATTTTGTGAACTAATTATTAGTTATTAATTATCAAACACAATATATCTGCAATAAGTGTCTTGTATTAAACTTTAAATACAGGTGGGTGCATTGATAAATGGGATAACCTTTATGAGTTATTGGTTATAACTTATAACTAATTATGTAATAATTTATTTCTTTAGCTTCTTCAATATTCGCAAACATACATTTTGATTACATAGGTACTTAGGATTAATACATTAGGTATATAATAAATTATAGGTATTGGGCGTACAGCTGCATATGTACCTATATACTGCTATAGTATTAAAATTTAAAATTAAACTCACTCTGATTTTTTGAACAATATTAGATTGGATAGATAAAATAATTAAGATTTCGTGTAGTGAATAGAATTAAAAATAAAAACAACCAAGAGACTAATTTACTACTAGCCGAAAATTCTTATAAAAATAAATGGATTAAATTGCAAAAATCGTGGTTTATTATAAACGCATAACCTTGACAATTATAATTATTATTCTGTTGTAGTTAAAGGTAGGTAGCTGGTTAATCTGCTGTATCAATGTACTTTTCAAGCCAAGTTCATTGTTTTTTTTTTTTTTATTATTATAAACACGTGATTATAAATTAAGTGACAAACTTAATTTAAACGTTGATTATAGTTTTAGTACAAAGCCAAATTGCACTCATTAATGGAAAATACAAACATTGGTTTTAATTAGTTATATATTTCGATGATAACACCTACGTTTAACGTTATGGTTAATTTTTTTTTTTTTAATTTTTACGGGAATGACATGTACGAAGGTTGACGTGGCTAATTTTTTCAAGGTTAATTTTAAATTCTTAACATGAAAATATAATGTAATAATAATATAATGTACACGTATACCTTGTTGTGAATTGTCCGTATAAATTATTATAATTATTATTGAACGAAAAATAAGTTATTTATTTGGTTCGTTTATTGTTCTTGGAATTTAAAACTATACTGCAAATACTGTCCACAACGTTTATGTATATAATATTATTGTTGGCATTACCGACTTTTAGCGTGACTTGGTTGACTCAAGTAAAAAATGTAAGGAAAAACACATAATAATATATTTTAACTCCTATCATTTCACAAATGCTTAACAGAGTCAATGAGCCTTTACAACATATTCAAATGTTATGAAGCATAAAACAAATCGTTGGTAACAAGTTGAAGAATTACTCTTAATTATTTTCGAAATCACACTCAGGCAAGGAAACGACTGTACGAAAACCAAAAGCACAACCGTACTCAAAATCGTATCAGGAATTTAGATAATAATTATTGTATAAATATGATATATTCATCATTTTATTTAAATTTATCTATTCGACTTTATTTTTTCGATAAGATTTATTTTAGTTTAATTATTAGATTAAAATAAAAATATTATGTTGTATTAGTATTATAAATTATACCTAGTAATTAATAATATATTATAGTTCTTATGTTTTACAATATGTAATATGTTTTCAATTATAGAATACAAAATGCAAATATTGATATTAAAAATTTGCAATTAGGTCTCATATTTCCATCCAAACGATCTTCAAGGTCGGTAATAAACTAATTCAAGACATTTCGATTATGTCAGGTTTAAAAAACAATTTGCTTACTTATTAATCGGTTTTTTCAACTTTACGCGCCTAATTATTTAATGTAACCGACAACTCTGTTTTATAATATGTATACAAACTATAACATCTATACGCGCGTAACAACCTAATTAGAATATTTCGTTTTAAATTAATACCGTATACCTATATAACCAGCTATATCATACAAACGTGGATTTATCAACAGCGTTGAATTTAATATTATTCTGACTGGGAGGCGGGGGCGTCCAAACTATAATCTGCTTGTTTGATATAAAATATTATGAAAATATTTGCCAATATTCGAGATTTAACTACCGGTATAACATGAATAACTCTGCAGTATCCTTCTTCCATATAGATCCCAAGACTTCAAAATATAAATTGTATATTGTAATTTGTGAGCTGATGTCTAAAACGATCACAATACCTACTACGGCTTGAATTGGCGTCTGCAGAATAGGTGGGTGGTGCGAGGCGAGTGGGTGGTTGGATGGGTGGATGCAAGTAACCTGTTCTTTTTTAAAAATTATTAGGCAGACATCTTCAGTTTGAAAATGCAATTTAGTCTTCTGGAATGAACATTTTTTATACAACTGATATTTCAATACACTTTTCATTAATAATTTGAATGAAATACGGCAATAGGTCAGTTCTTTTGAGATACACTATATTATATTATTATATTATATTGGATATCTTATATCATCAAACATTGGGTGTGTGAGTGAGTAGGTGGTGCGACTAACCTATTCTTTTTTTTAAATACTTTCAGGCGTACGTCACAGATATCTGAAGCTTGCAAATTCTGCGATTTTAGTCTTCTGGGATAAACATATTTTTAAATACAACTGCATTATCTTATCGTGTCGTTCTATAATTCCTCGTTTCTCTAATTATTTGAAGAGGCTGGATGTGTTTTTTCGATACACTACTATAATAATATCATAATATTATTATATAGAGATAGGTAGTTTATAGTATATATATATACAGTTATATAATTATATCATCAAACACTGGCCATAAGTATATAATATAATATTTTATTAAATATGGTAGTGTACATCGCATACTAGATTAATATTGTATTCTAATGTCTATATAAAACCATCACTCGCTGTGCCCTTTTTATATTATTTTACAATACAGGCTATTATAGCCGCATGATGGCAGTGTGCATCGTGATCAGTGTACATTATTATTGTGTTTGTTATTGTTATAAACTGTTTATGTATAATAGCTGTTCTTAAACGCTTAGATACTGCAGACGTTGAGTAGGTGTACAAAACTTACACTCGACGTTTATTCTATACAGTACGACACGCGTTGTATATAGAATATTATTAATAATTAATAATCAGTTATTTAAACAATAATACTATAATATGGATCCACTGAACGCCGCCCCTTAAATTACATACGCGTGTATAATAACTGCTTGAAGTACCTATATTGTTTTTGGGCGGTGGCATAATTGATATACAAATCATTTAAATCGATAATTTTTATTTTATCAAACAATTATCATATTATTGACTACGATTTATTTACCTGGTTGAAAATGCTTAATGTATTTTATGCATTTGTATCAGTGCATTGTTGTGTAATGTGTAGTCCTTTGAAGTTTTCCACAAAATTAAAAAATAATATAATGAAAAAAAAAATTGTTGAAAAGAAATGTTTGAAAACAGTCTTATAAAACAGGACATTATATATACAATTATGTATGCAACCCAATGCGATCGTATTGCCATTTCATCATATCGGTATACACATTTTACGTAAAACACAGCAATACGATTCAGATGATAATAATTATTGTTGGAGCTCTAAACGTGAATCATTTTACTAGTGATTGTCATAATACTATAATGTACATATACTAGAATAATATGTACGTGTAAAATATTACTCACGTTCGTGTCGTAGTCACTTATTCCTCTTCGCTATTCATTTATTTTTTCAATGCTGCAATTGCAATATTGTAAACTGTTTTAAACAAACCAAATAAATATCATATTTTTTAAACGCATCAATAGTCATCATTAAAAAACACTAGGTATACAAAATATGAATATCGCGTTTTCTAGGCACATTATGTAAACTCCAACGATTTACAGGTAGTTGATTTCAGGGCCGGTGTAACAGGCAAATCTTACCCCCAAGATATTCTTATTAGAGGGAGAGAAGATTTTCCTATATGATATATTTTACCACCTGTAACATATTCCCATGATAATCTCACACCTCCCCTCAAGTAAAATTATCCGGGGTAAGATTTGACTGCGACACCGGATTTATAATATTTAGATAATCTCCATTTTAACTCCACTGGTACTAAATTCCAATTTCGAACCAGTGATCAAAAGAAAAAAAACAAATTACAATTTTTAATTACAGTTATATACTTATATATAAAAACAATTATCAAAGAAAATAAATACGTATGAAAATGACATAAAATATAGTATGTACCAACACACTATTTTCACTCGTCAGTCATTCTCGTCGGTTTGAGCAAATTTATAGTGCATATAAATTATAATAAGCGTTGATATTTTGTCTTAAACGATTATTAATTGCCCCATCACCGTACAATAAATCTTTAAATTCTTGTGGATACGCATCATGTTTATGAGGAACTGTAACTTATCCGTGGCAACAGTATGTGTTTGCAGATCTCCCATTTTCATTTTAATAAGACGATGCATTACAATATTTACATTTTCTGCGATATCACCAATAACTTAATATTCAAGATCATCTGTTTGTACTTAGTCTAATTTTAATTTGATTGAATTATTGTCGTGATACTTATTGCGTTTTCGTTTATTCTCCTTTCTTCTTTATTTTATATCGTTCATTTTTTCATAGCACGCGCTCTTCATCTGATATCTGAAATTGTTTTTCATCCATCTTAAAATATACAAAATAACTCTACTATTAGTTGGCCATGATAATTCTTTGAGGAAATTGTATAATTAAAATTAATATCTAATGCGAGTGTTGCTATACTATTTATACTAGTATAATATAATATTATTATATTATGAAGTATAAGCCATTGACCATGCGTATTTAGTTTATAATCGACATTTAAAATATTTTTGAAGGTATAATAATAAATTATGATACATACTAAACGAAATTTGATTGTCAAAAAAATTATTCTTTACGAAATCTGTATTGCAGGTATATATTTATTAATAGTCGTTTTATATTCACTTACACACACGATTATTATAAGTAGGTAACTATATCGAGTTTAATATCGGTGAAACATTTCGACAAAATATAATTTCACGAAAATCGGAACCCCGTGTGTCGATTATTACAACGATATCATGTACTACGTTAGTTATATATGCATATATAATATATATATAAAGAGATGTATACAATATAAACACGTTTAATATTATGTGCGCATTACAATAATATAGTATAAAATACCTATATACACGCGTATATAATATTATATTATATAGGTATGATATAAACGCTGTATGTGAACGGCGTTCGGTTTTTAATTTGCGTCCCGGGCCCGGTCGTAGGTACACACACACACACACACACACACACACACACACACACACACACACACACACACACATGTATATAATCATATTAAATAATGTATAGTATAACGAGGTACGATGCGGTGGCGGCGGCCGGGAGGGGGTGCGTTAATGGGCAGCTAAGGGGGCAGGGGCCGCCGACCTGTGGGGTCTCGTAATTACAGGGCAACTGCAGTCGGTTCGCCGCCGCTAAAAAGCTCATCCGGCCTCCGGCTATTGTTTCTTCTTGCCCGAGAGTAGCGTGCGCGCGCGTGCGTGAGTGTGTGTGTGCGTGTGCGCGCAATAGTGACAAACACAAATATTAGTTTTTCGTTTCTTCTCCGTCTTGTTATTATTTTATTATTATTTTTTTTTTTTACCTTACTTAACCGTCATAGTCTCGCACCCGTCGCGGTCGTCGTCTATCCGCAGTAGTGTGATATGTATTTAGCTTCAGTATTATAGTTCCTATAGGTATACAGGATGATCCATTTTACGTGAGACACTCATTATTATTTCAGAAAACAGTAATGTTTTGGAAAATATTTCTTTTACATAATTTTAAGTTTTCTACTCATTTGAACAACAACATATACATTTTTTATTTCTTTCTCCTAAGCACGATTTTATTCGAAGAATTTATAAATGTCAAATTTTATATAAGTAATTTATTAGTTATAACTTTATAAGTATTTAAAGTTTAGATGAACAGAGTTCGGGACCAAAATTTCTCGGGGCATTCCTATAATATTGTAGATACCACTCTACTTTGCTAATCTAAACTTTATAAATACTTGTAAACTACTCGTTCAATTTTTTTATGTATCGATATATTCCAAAAAATATTTTGCTTTGGAATAAGGAATAAAAAATGCATGTGGTTAATATGAAAAGTAAACATTTAAATAATTATAACGATAAAAAATATAGTTTTAAGTATTTTAAACTACCTTAATAGTTTTTGAAATAAAGAGTGTCTCACGCTTCATGGATCATCCAGTATGTATGATATTGTATAATAATATATTGTATATATAATAATATAAAATACCATGTGTCCATGTGCATATAATACATACCTACGTTACATACATAGTATACATTTAGAGGACACATAGGTAATTTAAAGTTTAATTTACTCTTATTATGATTTATAAAACTTTATTGTTGAATAAAAAATAAATGTATTAATATTTTTTATGTTCGTAATTGTATAGCTCTTACACTTTCATTTTTTATTGGCATAATTCCTATATTTTAATTATTATTTATTTGAGCGTTCAAGATTTGGTGAAATATTTCAGTACAACAGTACTATCATATGTCTATATTTCTCCTACAGTTTAGACTCCGTTTATCTTGTCTATATCCAAGATTGAATTAAAAACAAGAGCAGAAGGGGCACAAGTTTTTAAAATCTGCATACCGTTTTACAATTTTATCTAGGTATATAATACGATATTTTATGCTATTATTTAAACTAGATTTCAGAAATGTTAAGAACTCATCTCCATAAACATATTATGAAAATTGAAAAATAAATATTTATTTTACATGCATGTCAATTATAATTATGTGCCTCGTATTAGGGACTTAAAATTGAAATCAAGTTTTTTCAAGAAACTAAAAACTTACCATGTAAGAATTAATGTAGTTGACGCATATGATCTCTTTTATAATAATCGCTTTGATGACCTACGTATCTACCAAAAAGTAGGTTTAAGTACATACTTAAACGTGACTATTCCGTATATACGTGACGTATCTACCTAATAATAAATTGTCGTTCTCAAACTGCTCCGGTCGAAAAAGGTTTTACAAATAGGTAAGTTCCCAAACGGTTTCGGTTTTCGACAACAAAAATTTCTTTATTAGTTACTTTGCTTATAAAATTTAACAAAACACCAACCCATTTTCAATTTATGTCTTATAATACCTAGGATTTTCTATATAACGCCCATTTTATAGTTGGGACTTACGTTTTAACCACTATATATAGGTATACACAAGACCGATTAATAACGAGTGGCGACTAAAGACTTAAAACGTGTTAGCATGTTATTGTATATAGTATCTTATTGTATTATTATCTTATCCGTTACTTAGTACTAGAATTAGTGTGTGGTTTTAATTCACTATAAGTTTAGTTATACAATGACCGATGTCCGAATTGTCCGATAGTGTGCGGATTTTGTCTATCGACTATTTTTAGGTCGAAATCAAAAGTGTGCCTTTCTGGATGCAACCTTGTCTACTTAGTATTTTTTTTTAATTTTATATTTTTTCACCGAGTTCTACTATATAAGAAATGACTGTATTGTTGTTATTTATAAATTTGTATTTTTATCCTATTATAATATTATAAATCGTTTAAATTAAAGATAGTTGAAAATCCGAAGGCTTTAAAAAGAAAAATTTGTCTTGATCATATTATAATATAATATAGGTTGTATATAAAATATTTGCTTTATACTCACTGAAAAAGGTACAAATTTTTCCAATAAAAATGTTCTAAATTTAGAAACCATTATCGTGTTTTATTAAAAATTTGGTCAAGTGTAGATTGAGTTTTCATTCCATGTACTCGAGAGTCGAATTAACTTTTTTCCAGACAAAAATTCTCAAGTGACGACATTAAAGAATTTAAGTAATTTGTTTTTTTTTTTGTTTACGACTGACGAGACATTTCTATTTTATTCTGAATGAATCAGAGATAACATCTATATAATATAATAATAATTAATATATCTATATAGAGCGTATAATATGATCTCCACCACTTTTCAAACCTTACCCGGTATGCCGTATAGTGTGTACATGTCATAATGTGATAGCTGAAGACATAATATATTATGGTACACGTATACTATGAGTTTGTAACTGAAATTCAATATCAGACGGGTGTAACATACCATCATGTTATATTAGAACTATCAACTTCATGATATAATTACACAAAGTACAAACAAGTATTTTAGTTTGAACCCAACGATAATATTAATTAAATTATGCCCAACTATGGTTCTTAATTTAAACATTTTAAAATAACAAACTTATTCTTGATATAATCGATATAGTTATGAGTTGTATGGAAAACTTTGCACAAATGTTATATTATTACTTTATAACAATAGGATCCAACATTGTTTTGTTTATTTAAAATGTTCAAGTTCAACAACTGCATCATCGCGAAACAAATAATTGTCGATGAGAAAAAATCAAAACTTTATTAATTAACGTATTATAATGATATACATTAGGTAGGTAATAAACGCATTGTTAAAACGTTAAAAATATTATTTTAAATAAAATATAAATTAGAAAAAAAAATGTAAAAACACAACAATCTACGACCAATTATTATACTTACATCTCGACACTCGCATATGTGTTCGAGAAAGAGATATAGAGAGATATAGTATACGTAGATGCACATTTTAATTGAGAGTGAAAAAACGTACACTAAATTTATTCATTTTAAGAGGCGATTATAGTGGCCATTAGGTTCACATGTCACTGCAGATCCCGATGTGTTCGCTATGCAGACAATCTGCTAATTTGGACCAGCCCGAAATGGTGTAAACAATTAGATTAGGTGTTGAAGACATTTATGATTAGGTGTTGTGGTGTATATGCCAGACAACGCCAACTGGTGCCACTTGTTAAATAATCGCCGCCACCGGTTTCGGCGATGATGGTATTATTATTATATTGTCAAATATATATAGTGACGTATAACAGCAATTACGCGTATAGACATTTTTTTAAATAAAATAAAATCGTTTTTAATATTATCTATTATACAGCGAAGAGAACAGTTATTACAAAAAAAGTATTAACACCATCACGACGTTTCGTCCAATATATTATTAATAATACTCCTATTATTAAGGTTATGCATCAGCCAAGAAAATGAAGCGTAAATATTATTTTTTTGGCATCTTTTTATTTTTTACTTATAATGTGCAGTATTGACAGGCACGAAAAATTATTTTAAGACACCCACTTTAATAACAATATAATTTATTATTGCAAAATAAAAACTCATAATATTACAAAATTAATTAAAAGCCTGGTTTTTTAAATGTACCTTTAATGTATCGAAAAATAGATTATATATTATGAACAATTTTTACGAAATCTTCTATTGTTTATACAATATTTTAAAGTTTCTGTAGAATATTATAGGATCTCACACAACCCACCAATACCGTTTATCCGTAATCCTTATATTATAATAATAAATTATTGTGGGTACCTACTTATATACTCACAATATTCATTTTGACAATACATAACAGATCGACAATTAAGAACAAAAATAAATACAATTTGTCTTTTACTCATATAATTTAAAATATTTAAAAAATTTTTCATGTTATAAAGTGTCGCCGCTGAGGGCTTCATTCTTCACAAGATTCATGTTACATGTTATTATATTATGTACATGCATTTGTATACACAATATATTTATTGAAATCAAAATCTACAATGAAATAAAAAAAAAATTTAGACAATTTAATTTAAGAAATTATATTTAAGTGTAAATTATACACATATTGATATTGGTAAACATTATATTTAGGTAGGTAAAATTATTACTAAAGTCATATTTTTGTGTTGGTTAAATTTTTAAACAATTTTCAAAGATCATAATAATCACTAACTAATGTTAAAATAATGATACAATAATCTACTGTTGGTTTCAAATGTAAAAAGGTGGGCAAGTGGGTGTCGCTCTGCTCTACAGTAGGTTACAAGTGGGTCACTGTATAATGGATGATATTAAATTTGAATTCAACGATATAATATCATTGTAAAGAAAAACGATTCTGAGCGGAGACCGTATGTCAGTCTAGGTATACGACATATTATATACATGTCTATGGTATTAAACAAAAAATTGCCCTATAATAGGTACCTATAATAAATTCCAAATTAATCATATCACAATATCCATTAGGTACTTATAACGCGTTATACATCAACAAAAACCGTGATACTATCATAGAT
>WHPZ01589290.1:0-11697 GCA_016617965.1 Macrosiphum rosae | reverse complement strand
CACAACAAAATAACTAAAATAGTTATTCTAGGTTTTTTAATATGTAATTTCGTCCAAATTTGAATTTAAAATGTCTGTAAAAAATAACTGTGTTCATACATTTTTTGGATATTTTGGTTACAGTATGAACTATTTATGAGAATCTTTGTTTTAAATTTTCAATCCTTAGCTATAAAAACTGATTATTTTATAATTTATTAATTACAATGATTGATAATTTTCGAGATTTTGATAATGTTTTTCAAAATTCGATCTTTAAATGCTTATAAAAACAAATTGTGCCTATGTATTTTAAATATTTTTCAATTGCTATTGTAATAATATATCAGGAGCCTTGTGTATTAAATTTTTACACTTTTTGTCCCAACAGATAAAACTTTATTGATATTTATAGAAAAAAAACTAAAAATGTCCGTAAACAGCTCAAAAAGAGTCAAAATATTTCAAAATTGTATAGTGTATAGGAAATGCTAATATGAACATTCAGTAAAATTTTCATGTATCTACAGATATTTGTTTTTGAATTACAACAAAAAAAGGAAATCGCTACATGAGAAATCGAGTGAATATCCAATGTTGTAAAAATTTGAATTTCAAACGCTCATAAAAATTTAATTATAGTAGACAAATGTATGAGGAATTTTGTATTTAATTTTCAAATCTTAGAATTAAAAAGAAAATTTTTTATGAAGTTTTAACTCAAAATAATTTGGAAATTTTCGTCATTTTTACGTATTTTGTCAATATTTGAACTTTAAATGACTATAAAAAAAATTGTGACTATGGATTTTTTTCATCTGCCTTTGAAATAATAAACTTGGAACCTTCTATTACATTTTTAAGCTTTTTTAACCAACAAATAACATTTTATCGATATTTATAGGAAAAAAAACTAAAAAAAATAGAAACTGTTATGGTGTAAATATTATGGTGTATAGAAAATTCTAATATAAACATTCAGTCAAAATTTCATGTACCTACGGTTATTTGTTTAAGAGTTGCACCAAGAACCAAAATCGATTTTTACGAAAACAGATTTTGTGTAAAAGTTCCCGTTTTTCTTTAATTTTTCTTTTATTTTTCACGGCGCGTATTAAAACTACTGGAAAAAATTGACTTTTGACCCCCCCAAAGTATCAACTAGATTCACTTTTCTATCAGAAAAGATACTGTTGAAGAAAATCCAAGCACTTTTACTGTCCTAAAAGGTGATGACAGACACAAAAATAAAAAATAAATAAATAAAAAACACACATCATTGTAAAATCAATACATTTATCGTTCCACTCAGAATCTAAAACACCTAGGTTTATATGCTTCGAAAATATTCTTTTCTTTAAACTCGATATAACTAGTGTTCAAAATAACTTGGTAAAATGGATTATTCGAAACGTACGATTTGTAAGACGGAGAAAACAATCGTGGGTAGAATATCCTCTTAAATTATTTATTTAGCGTCGCCACTTTATCTATTATTTAAATACATTTACCTGCTGCATATAAAAACTGATTGTAAGTACCTAATAAGTATTCAAATACAGTGACGTTAAAATAAAATTGTGCCTATATATAATGTAAACTTTTAAATGAATAACTTAATATATGACATATTGACATATTTTATTACATTTTCGAGCTTTTTGAAAGAACCTTACATTTTGTATCAACACATTAAAAAAAAAAAATAAATTTCAATAGCTTCAAATACATTCTGTTTAGAGTATATAATTGTTTAAGTAATAGTAGAATGTTTCAAATTTCTATGATTAATATTTTTTTGAATAAAAACAAAATAACAAAGAGTAATTTAAAGTTTTTAAAAAGACCCAATTTGTCACATGAAACTCTCTCCGATGTTGAAGATTGATTTTTTTCTACTACTTACTCCTAAAAGTAACGTCAGACACAAAAAATAAATTTAAAAAACACTCATCATTGTAATATCAATACAATTAACTTGCCTTGTTCCACTTAGAATTTAAAAGTATATAGGTAAATATTATTATTATTTTTAATAGTTACCTCATTCCTAATTAGTAATTATTCCATTTATATTAGTAGGTATTGAGATTTTAGTAGTTATATAAATTATATATAAATCATTCAACGATTTTTTTTCAAAATATAAATAACTACTATTTTAATATTCACGGGTTATTAGTATACCAAGGACCCTGGATAAAATAACCTAAAATTCTCTGCGAGATACAGCCTTTATATATATATTGTATTCACAAAATAATTATACTATAATATAATATATTACGTTGGTGATAAAACCAAAAGTTTGAGGTCATATTATATACGTGTAATACATTATTTCATGTGGAAAAAAAGTATACATTTATAAAATAGGTTCTTACAGGGGCGACATACACACATATTATATTTGTATAATATAATATAATATATATATATTAAACGTTTAAAAGAAAACAAAACGATCGGAGCAGCAGCGGCGGCGGCTGTTCTACAATCCCACAATGAATCTGCGACCAAAATGGTTTAAGTCCATTGGGTCGTATATTATTATGTGTATATGGTACCGCCATGGTGTATGGTATCACCGAGTGTTTATCCAGTAATATTTTACCCCTATATGTATATGCTGTTACATGTACAACTGATTTGATATATTTATTAATCTCGCGGGTGCGTTTATGTGTTGAATTATGTGCTCTCCATCGCCACCCTTTTATTATTATTATTTGGCTACTGAACAGCTGAAAAATGTTTTTACAACGTCTGAGTGTCTGGTCTCGACAAATGATCATAACCCTAAATCATCGTTTTCTGTCGTTTCTCGTTAATATGGCTATAGTGTATGGCTCTAACCAGGGTTGTTATATTATTATTTTTCTATGCGAAACTTGACCATTTGTCTGCTGAATAATTGGGTACACCCTATATGCAGACCGGAGATGTTTTTTTCCGACATGTCATATATGTAAAGCGGTTTCCATTTATATTGTCTTGATCATAATATAGTGCAGACAAATATCGTTCGCTATAATCCACCCGATATTATATTATATTATTATTATACGTTCCACACCAGACTTTAAATTAAAATCTCCAAAAGTAAAATTTACGCACATTTATTTTGACAATATATATATATCATTCCATATATTTTACCGTCCTTGAACACGAGACGACGGCATTTGGATTTTCGCCGCCAATTGTCTGGACGTAACCGAGTTACAAAATAACGATTACTTAAATTTTATATCGTAAGAATAATATTCTATATAGAAGTAATTTTACTAAGTAAACTCATTTCTCGTAAACTTTTAAAGTTGTATCATCAACAATTCAATCTTAAATCATAGACAATTTTTTTTTCTCAAATAAGATATTCTCAAGTACAAAAGTCAATGGAAATTGAATTATAATATAATATATACTATACAGTATACACATATGTACAATATTGAC
The DNA here is from genome assembly GCA_016617965.1 of Macrosiphum rosae. NCBI lineage: Eukaryota > Metazoa > Arthropoda > Insecta > Hemiptera > Aphididae > Macrosiphum > Macrosiphum rosae. Next base: position 8,259 of record WHPZ01589290.1, on the reverse strand, counting down.
ACATATAATACCTATATTATAATAGTAGGGAGCGGTTGCTTATATATTTATCATATTAAAAAAAAAATAATCTAAATTTATAACGTGGAGTAAGATGGAAATTTGTTTCGTTACTTAAAAAAATCAAATTAACAACTAATATTGTATATTATTGAATATTTGTTCTGTTTTTACTTACTTGATTATATGTTTGTAGGTATTCATCATATTATATTTTCAGTGCATATTTATGGTTTTTTTTATCTTACGTCAATATTCTTAGGTAGGCACTTAGTTAGTTTCTAACATAAATTTATATATTATTCAGATTAACCAATGGTTCACAAAGTTATTCATTTTAAAAATGATTTTCACTTTTAAATTTTTAATGACTAAAATAAAGTTGTTGTATTGATTGTATTAATATTTTTTTTAATAAATAAAATAAAATAAATAATAAATAGATTTGTAATTGATACATATTTTGAATACAATATTGTAAGCATATTTTTATACTTCATATCACATAAGTGGATGCATATTTTCAAATTTTTAGAACACAACCACTATTTAATAATAAATATTATCTCGGAAAATACAAAAAAAAAATATTTTACGTAATTTTTTTGTTGTAAAATATTTTATACTTTAATTATTGAAAAAAATTACTTAATTAAAATATTATGAAATTTAAATTTCGATGGAAAAAAAATGTCATAATTGAATGCAATCAATATTTTTTATACTTTCTTAAAAAACACAATATTTTTACAAATCGGCACGATTCGTTTTCTCTTGATTTTCAAGCACAGGAACTGGTATAACTCTAGACCGAACACGTTTTAAAAAATATTGTTGTATAGGAACTGGAAAGTACGTCGGTTAAAACTATTCACCAAATTTGGTAAACACGTTTTCGCTCATGGTTTTCAGATCACCTTCCGTGTGTGTACGTTGTCTAATAATAATATAAGCGTTTGATCTCATCATTTATATAACGAATAACGATACATAATATTATAATACCCATGCCGATAGGAATAAAGATTTTGGCGAGTTTAATATTGTGATATAATATTCAGGTACTTGCAATTTTTGAACAAATAATTGGCAAAAGTTAAAAATGACGACATTATACTTAGGTACACAATATACATACATGCTACATGTCGTTATCATCTATATAATATTTCTCAGGGCGCTCGTTTTGAAGCTGACATTTGAGTGCGATACTTCCTCGAGCACGGTGATTTCTCCATTTAAGTGTAAATTAAATAATTTTTTTTCCATAAATTAAAAAAACTCAAATATAACATTATTATAAAAATATATTACATTTCTTGCTATGTATTGCAGGTGTTTTTTTTTATATTACATTTATTGAAATAATATTCATACTCAATATTTGAACGATATATACCTATATAGTTTATATACAATATACTCATACATATTATTATACAGGCGTCATTAAAAATATTTTAACATCATACATTAAAATGCATCATACATAAACAAAGGTTTATGAAAAATGACCATCTTTTGATCAGGTACGTAAACTAATATTAATTGATTAACTCCACTTTTAGTAGTTTCGGCGCCATCAACGCCAATTCGAAATTACCTACATGCTATATATATACAAACCAAATTATCATAGTTGCGAAAGAAAACGCACACATTAGCAGTAATTATGAATTTATAAAATTGTGGACACCATTAGGTATGAAATCTGATGTTTATAAATACAATGTCTACACTAAACCTATAATAATAATAATAATAAATTCGTCGATTTAGGTGATTGTTGCAACAGGTGCGCGTGTCTAATATATTATATTTTCAGAAGCCATGGTGCGGAATGCTTTTATACTACGTACATAACCCCGGCCCCGCCAATTTGAAAAACAAAATCATACAAATTACGTACCTACTTATTGATGGGAGCAAACAAAGCAAGAGGTCCTGTAAGTCGAGGGGGGGGGGAAATGCCCAAATATCCATAAAATTGAACCCAATGAATATAAATCTTGTAACCTTGGGTGCGACTGAAAATCAATCATTCCGAACCCATACACTGTTTTCTATGATGGCGGGGAAACAGAGCTGGTTATATATTATAATAACAGACATATACAGTATACGCATTTTGAAAATTGTCACGAATAAATACATACGAATTACATAATATATAATATAAAGCATACGCGTTTGTGTAAAAAGTTTTCAAAAATTCCAAATTGGCGGGTTATGTCTACGGTGTGTTATATATTATATTGTTGTATCATCCCTTAGGTGTACAGAGTTGGCAAAATATAGTGGACGGTGACCCCGCAGCGAGTAGCGGCTGACTAGCGATAGACAAGACGAGATCCAGCTGCAGTCGTATATATTATATGGATCGCGTCCAACACCGCTGAGCGCGCGGGGTGCAAAATGACCGTTTATCGTTGCCGCGGACAGACAACCCTTTACTTATACGCTTATAGATATATATATGATATATATATACACAGCAGCAGCAGCAGCAGCAGTGAGTTGTAAAAATCCGGGAGTGCAATAAAAATAACCGATTCCGGATTTCAACGTCGACATATACTCATACATGTTATATATACATCTAGCGTATATATATATATATAATATATATGAGACAACGACCTCGGAATCAGTATAATAGTATTATTATATTATATATACAATATATGTGTGTGTGAGTACGGTAGCATTGATAGTCGTACAGTGGCAGTATATAGCGCGGTGGACGAGAACGGTAGTGGAGCGGGAAATGTGTGTCGTCGGCGGCGGTGGGGTGGGCGACTGGTGAGGGCGAGGAGGCGGTCGTTTTTAGAGCCGCTATCAATCTTGAGGGACCGACGGCGCCTCGGCTACATGGCGCCTGACACAACCCTCACGTACATCACCCACCCCGGCGGCGGTGGAACTTTGACGCAAGAGCGGGTGGCGATCTATCTATCTATCCGTATATATATATATATATATATATATATCAAGAGTACATATATATTTATCGTATATATTAAGAGTACATATATATTTATCGTATGTATATAATATGTTTACATGCTGCGAAGCGGAGCTGAAACCGATCTTTTTAAAAGTCCGCCTCGAGACCTTTGTATTTTATATTGATAAAGTTACACCAGCACTCACGCACGCCTGCACAGCAAAGGCAATTGTCTTTTTCTTTTTTCTTTTCGTAATTATTTCTTATACACAATAAACGCTTTTTCGATATCGAAACAATACATAATTTAACGTCGTCGACGATTTTTCTTTCCTCGACGAGTATTTTGTATTTTTCCCCGTCGTTTCCCACGAATTTGTCATTATTTCTCGCTTCGCTGAGCTCTAATATTCACAATGTTCTATATTATTATGCTACATAATATTATATTACTACACGTATTTTGGGACATTATATTGCGTATCGTCAATGGTGACGATTGTGTACAACTATAAAGGTAAAATCGTTCTTACGTCGAATGGTAGTTTTCGAGCGTATAATTGACCAATAATTATCTTCAAATGTTGCTATAAATATATATTCCATTTAATCATTAACGACCCTAGACATGTAACAGTTTTACGACATGTGATTTTTAATTCATAGTTTTTTTTATTACTGAGGTTATTATTTTTCATTTATAGAAGTCTTAGATTGGAAACGTTAAAATAAATAAAACCATATGTAGTTAAGGGTGAATGTTATCTATATTTTAACTAGGTATCCATATTGGATATAATAAATAAATCTAATATATTGATTTAACAATACATTTACAAAGACTTATAGGAGTTCACATGTTTTCATTGATTTAAAAAAGCTTAGCGATGTAGATATTTGTTCCATAATACTTGTAGGAGCCTAAGGTAAATTTTTTTTCATATTTTTCAGATTTGTACACTCTTTGTGATATTATATTCCAAGAAAAAATATTACAACTATTTCATGTTTTCATTTTTTTTATTTTTGTTTGAATAATAAATTATGTGTTTGGATAAAGTATAAGTTTAGTATAATAACTGTGCTGGAGAAAATATGCATCTTATTTATATGTATATCTTTACGGTTGAGGAAAAAATATTTAAAATTCCTTTTCAACTATATAGTCGTCACTACCAAACAGCTAGTCTCAGGTATTTATTTTGTTGTTCGTTTAATGTCTTAATAAATATCAAATATTCATTGTAAAATAAAAATGTATTTTAATATGTACCATTGTACCTATACATTTTTGACTTTGGCCATAAGACATCCCAAATCGGGGTCAAGCGAAGACCTCAATATTATAATACCAATACAAGATTTCCTGAAATAATAACAATACTGATGGAGCCCCGCTATTGAATATGACTACATTGACTAATAATGAATTGCATAATGATTTACAAATCCCGACAGTGATTTAAATAGAAACTTTAAACGTTATAAAAAAGTCCATTCTAAACCACATTCAAACAAAAATTCCTTATTATCTCGTACAATGCCATCAAATACCATTCAAAATAGTAATAATTCACAAATAAAAGAAAATTTCCCCAACTCAAACCCATCAAGCTATCTATAGCACAATTTATATTGTAATCATATTACTTGTTATGCATTTATTTGCATTGTATAGATTTTAAATAAAACATGTATTTGATAAAAAGAAAAATTAATCTATAATTTTTAATTTATTAAATTTCTAACAAAATGTATCATGTTATTAAATATTTTTTCTCTGTAAGGAAAATTGAGTTATCATAGATTTTTTTTTTTGGTGTAGTGCAGTGGAAATTTATCTAGTAGCATTCCACATTTTGTTAGGAATTTAATAAATTCAGACTTATAGATTGATTTTTAATATAGATCATTTTTTTTATTGACACGTGTGTCTATGGTGATAAACAGAACGTTACGCAAAATCAGTTAAACAATCGGATAAAAGAAGAGTTGTATCCAGCCTAAAAGCCTACATATGTAAAAAAAACATTTATATATTTATACCTACAATATTATAATAATATACAAGAAATAACAGTATCTTTTTTTTTACAAATGTAACAACTAATCTTTCATAATTTTTGATTTTTTTCTCAAAAGATATCGCGATTTTTAAATTTTTTTATTAATATTATACCACGTATAAATATTATTAAAGTAAATTAGAACAATTTCCAAACATTTTCTATGGAGATAATAAATTATAAAAAAGGTAAATTATTAATTGTTATAATTTAGAGTATTAGTAACAGCTAATAATACAGTGGCCACAGATAATTTAAACCTTGAACCACAGGTATAATGATAAAATGCATTGTTTTATTTTTAAGTGCGTATAACGTAAAAGACGAGTTATATAATCTTTACTTGGTTTTTGATAATTACAGTCTATGCGACATGCCGACATCGTTAGGTATAATATGTGATTTACTAAAAAGATATCTATTCGTTTCATAATTAACGTAATACGATGGAAGTTAATAAACTTTGAGACTGAGATAGGCGAAGAGAAATTATTTTTATTAATTCTAAGAGGAGTTCAAATAGTTATTAGTTTATAAATTAAAACTGTTTATTACTGATTTAATGATTTATTATATTTTTGTGCATTGACGATTTCATGCAATAGTCGCACGCATCAAATTAATGACAAGATTTTTGAAAATATTTTTAAAAAATCACATATTATTATTTAAATTTTCTTTATGTTTAATTTTTTGAATTTATACACAAATTATTTGTCAATAATAATTTCCAGGATTCAAGATAATTTATTGTATTTTATAACCTGCAAAAAGTCAGCGGCAGTACCTTAACCTAGCGCTGAATATACCATTATAGGGATGAGATTTCTCGAGTCTAGATTATTTTTAGTTATATAAGTTGATTAATACGATTATATTCAAAGTTAAGATCATACAAGCTACAAGGTGAATCTATAATAAATATAATTAATTGTAATTTTTATACGTAATACATGTTTATTTTGTATCTCAACGGTCATCGCTATATTCATTTAACATCAATATCATACAACTTTTCACAGATTATTATGATAATATAATAATAATATGTAGTATGTACTACCCATTATTCGTATTATTATATTATTATTATGTTCTTATATATTATTGTCTAAGATTCTGACACGGTTGTAGATTAGGAAATCGGGAATAATATTATAGATTCGTTTGGTGATACCACGCATATTGTACCGTTTTATTATAACAGAATATTTTTTATCGCGTTGACCACGGTTATGTCTATCATCACACGCCTCGGTATAGCCTTATATTTATTTTTTCACACCGTGTTTATTATTCAAGCAAAAAAAGTGCATTTGTGTTTTTTGAACACGATAGTCATCATAAGACACATAGTAATACAGGTAATAATAATAGTACCTATGTGTAATCTAGCATTACCAAAAGTATAGAAAAAAATCCAGTGCCTCTCTACCAACGAAGAAAAAAAAATTAGCTACGGCATTGTGTCGGTGTACCGACACATTAATATAACAACTCATTTTATTGTACATAAATGTTTGTATCACGTTCAAACCATGGATACGAAAGCCGTAATTTAATCGTCTAAATTTCTAGTAAAAAAAATTGTGTAAATGTTATGACTAGGGTGCGCATTTGGTCCACTATCCGTCCTGTTTCCGTTCACGTTTATTTGTCTAGCTCGCTGCGATTGAAGCTGCAGAGCTGCGCTCGAGTGCTATAATAAACTATTTATATATAAAAGTTAAATTTGGTATAAATGTAGTATATAAAAATAGTTAACAATAATTAGAATTTTAAAAATACTGCTGAGAGAGGAAACATCAGCTCATCAGCTCTCCCCCGTGTCATTTGGTACAGAGGTTTGTGGTGGTTAATTTTCGTAAAAAAAAGGAAACACAAAAATACTCATGTTCTCTAAATAAATTGCTCACAAATTGAAGCGCATATGGAACATTTTTACAGAATATTAGTCGTATGCATATGAACGATGCATATAATATTACTCAATTTACTCTACTGAAAAGTCTAATGCTAAAATGAAGGTATGTGTTTATGTGTTATTGTACCCATATATAAAACTTTATAATAATATAGCTGCCACGGTGTTAAATTATTTTCTGGAGACACATCATCCAGTGCCTGATTTAAGCAAACACCTTAACCATCTAAGGAGAAAACCATTATTGTATTAGTTTGAATTTTCAAACTATATTAGAAATTAATAATAAGTATAATATTATTTAAACTAATAATATAATTAATACTGTTGCATGAGTTTCATTTAAATTAATCAATTGTTAGATTCTGATCATAGGGGGAACATATCGATAATCACCTGCAATAGATTAGACTATAATTTTTTTTATAATTGTTTGTTTTTCATTATTTTTTGAGTAGAATATTTGCTCTAATCGTCTATTATCTATTTACGATTGTTTAACGATGTTTCGAAAGAATATAATATTTAGTAATCGAACAGACTTGAAACCTATCTTAAAACTTTGTGTCACCTATTAAATATTTCGTTATTATTTCTATGCACCATTCAATTTTTATAATGAATCACAACCCAGAATGTTTTCCTTCATGAAAATTATTTCATTAAGGTTTAACGGTTTTTATATTTGTATAATAAATTATATTAAACACATCCCTCATCACAAAAAAAAAAAAAAATAATAATAATATTAAAAAAGGAGGGCAAGGGGGTGTCACTCTGCTGTACAGTAGGTTACAAGTGGGTCACTGTATAATGGATGATATTAAATTTGAATTCAACGATATAATATCATTGTAAAGAAAAACGATTCTGAGCGGAGACGGTATGTCAGTCTAGGTATAAGACATATTATATACATGTCTATGGTATTAAACAAAAAATTGACCTATAATAGGTGCTTATAATAAATTCCAAATTAATCATATCACAATATCCATTAGGTACTTATAACGCGTTATACATCAACAAAAACCGTGATACTATCATAGATATATAATAGTACACTTTAGAAGTTTCAAGTACCCACGAATAATATTATTCAATAACAACAAAATAACTAAAATAGTTACCTATTCTAGGTTTTTTAATATGTAAGTTCGTCCAAATTTGAATTTAAAATGTCTGTAAAAAATAACTGTGTTCATATATTTTTTAGATATTTTGGTTACATTATGAACTATTTATGAGAACCTTTGTTTTAAATTTGCAATCCTTAGCTATAAAAACTGAACATTTTATAATTTATTAATTACAATGATTGA
>WHPZ01589289.1:0-27651 GCA_016617965.1 Macrosiphum rosae | reverse complement strand
ACGAAATCAATTGTATTATTTTAATTATTATTATATAAATATCATGGGGAGTCTTCTATCAACATTGCTAATGTTAGCTATGAGAGGAAAATCTTTTATGAATTTCTAACTGAAAAATAGTTTGAACATTATCAAAATGTTGTCAAAATTTGTACTTTGAATGCATATAAAAAATAATCATGCCAATTTTTATATTTTTGAATTACATTAATGAAACCAGTAAGGAACCTTGTATTAAATTGTCAAGCTTTTTTAATAAGTTTTTATCGAGAATAATTTTAAAAAAATTTACTAATTTCCAAACATTTCTCAAGACTTTTACAACCAAAAAAAGATTCTACATTCTTCGAAGTTGTAACCATTCATTGAAAATGCTAATATAAATATTTGGTGAACATTTCAAATTTACGGTTATTAGTTTTTGAGTTACAACATTTTCAAAAATTGGTTTTGCATAAAAATTACCACTTTTTTTGTGTTCTTGACGCTTTCTAAAACTCCTTAGAATTTTCAATTTCAACCTGCCCTAAAGTACAAACTAGATTCACTTTTCTATCAAAAAAGATGCTGATCTCGAAAATAGGACGGACAGAAAAAAAACACACACATCATTCTAAAATCAATACCTACATTCTTTCGCTCCGCTCAGAATCTAATATGTAATATAATTTGGATGGGGATTACCTCCCCCTTTTTGTACGTTCTTATGTACTTATATAAAACATAAGCGGGACCCTGGGCTCACATTTATAGGTTTCGCCCCATCGGAATTTTGATCGCTACGGTTCTGATATTATATCACAATATCATTATGGTTCATTTTGCAAAATTTAAAATATCGAATAAGACCCAAAGATGACAATGTCATGTATAATATTATTATATAGTCACGCGTATATAGGTACATCTAGGTACTCTACGTTAAGACCTCGAGGGCTTACATTTATTTAAACCTTTTAAATGTTAAATATTGCATTATTTAGTAAACGACTAAACTGATATTGTTGAAACTAAATAACGAATAATACTTAATGCCTATAAATTATAATCTGGAGCCTAGAGGTATTCAAACTATGCGTCGGGACAATCAGGAGCGTCGCGAGAGTTGCGAAGACGTGAGTCCAGTCAATAAGAACCGGTAACCAAATTTAATGTAATATATAAAGATAAATATTATTAAATAAATACATTTACATACATATAAACATTTTTTTTTTTTTTGTCAGTAGTAATTTGAGAGCCGTCAAAATATTGGGAAGACACAAAGGAGTCGTGGAATGATAAAGATTGAATACCTTTGCTGACTGCTATAGGTAATATTATAATCTATATTACCTACGTGATGTTTTCGTAGCAGTTCTCTCGGCACTACGTAGACGTTGATTGACGCTTGGCAGTTGGCAGTCAACGAAATACTAACAGATTAATCAATAATAGGTTGGAACATTATTATTACCTATTATTTTTTTATTAAATTGTTATCAAATTTATATAGGATAAAATAAATTAGGTACGCAATTGTACAAATTGTATTCATTAATTGAACCCATTTTCTAAGGCCTTATCTTTTCACCTTATCTTGTGGTGGGGTAGTTGAAATTAATATTATCTTATTAATTATTACAGGTAACAATTATTTATAATTTATAATTTTGTCCAACAAATAATAATTTAAATCGATTGACGGACAAGGCAGGTCGCGAGTAGGTACCTACCTACAATGCTTATTTATATTTTGCAATATAATAAGGCTATTTTTTTCATGATATTATACATATTATTATAAATTATATAAGATGGTAATAAATATTGGATTGAGATAAAACAAAGTAAATGGAAATTAGATTGCGAGTAAAGCGATCAGTATTTTTAAGTTACCTACCTATAGGTATGGGCTGGTCAAAACTTTTGCCCTCTCTCATAAAAACTGAAATGACGGATTTCCTTGTTGTACGACTAATTTTAAACTAACCTCGTAGAATATACTTTATTGATATTAACATTGAAAACGGTTGTTAGTCGGGCCTTAAATGTAGTGAAAACATTTTAGGTTGTTATGTATCAAATCCTAATGTGATGGCCGATGGGCCCAATGATCGGATTTTTAGGTTGTTAAAAATTAAAAGTTTAAGCTATATGATGCTTATTTTCTTTAAAATATTAAAACACTGATGTTCTAAACATTGAATCATTTTAATTATTTTTTTTTATAATACAATTATTTTTGTGGGTACTTATTATAAAATTAATCCCCATTCGGGAAAGAACAGTTTTATAGACAATAGCGCAATTGATTTATTTTAAAGCATTAATATTCTCTAAACACCAATAACTAATCGAATATTCAATTTTATTTCTATTTACAAATTTATTTACCTTTCTAGAGTTGTATAAATTCAATAAATATAATTATATGAAAACTAAAAACCAAAACTCTAGCTGAAAGTCCATAGGTAAACTATTTATGCTATGTTGCTATATTATGATTCGGGGGTTGGTATAATTTTAACTGATATAACCTGTAAATTTCTTGTACAGAAATCTGACTAGAAGTAATTAGGACATTATAAATTCTTTATAATTTAAAACTGTGAACTCTAATTTTATTTGGACATATTCTTACAAATAAGTGTTTATGTTGGACTTATACAGATTTTTGAGACTCTAATTTATGAATTATTCAGACTATCCCTCATCGATATTATTAAACCATACTGAAAGCCTGACTTGTACATAGCTTGGTACAGAGCACGATTAATGAAATACTACTTTTCAGATCACAGATCACATATTTATGTGATAATATTAGTATGCCAATATCTTATTTTTTTTTACAATCCACATTAATATACCTAATCCAATACAAAGTTGATATGTTGGAATCAATGTATACAAACTTTTATTTATTATTTTTACCAAAATGTATTCATTTTTTAATTTTTTGATTATATAATATATTATTTATGTGGGGTCGCATAAAAATTCATAAATTTATTAATTTTAAATTAACAAAAATTGAAGACCCATTATAATTCATGGGCCACTAAATCATGTTTAAGGGATCATTAGATTACTATTGATTTATTAAAATATGTTAACTGATTGTTAAAGCAACCTTGTGCGTAAAAATTAATAGTTTAAGAAATATGATCACCACATTTTTACAGTTAAAATTCATCACAATTGTTTATCTTTAGATATATATCTACAGATGTTTAAGCACATTTTATTGATTCAAATAAATAATTGGAAAAATAAGCAACCAAATCCAAAAAATTTCTTTCACTGGTTAATCACACATTGCATGCGTACAAGACAGAAGTAATGTTAATATAAAGCGGATTATTTTAATTAAAAAAAATCATCTTGGTCACATAAATTAAAAAAAAATTATTTTTATTTATTAAATCCCAAAATGTTTATTTTTGAAAGAAAATAGTTATTATAATAGATTTTGTAATAAAATCATTTTGAGGTATAAATTATTTTACAAGTCAGAACCACTGGATAATACAATTCACACATGTATACTGTAAATAATTTATCTTATCTTCTATAATCATTATTATAACCATAATTTGGTTTTTTATGATGAGAATAATGCGAATGTCTATCACTCCTGTCTTCCCATTTTTTTTTATTATCTCTTCTACGATTCCAGAATGGTCTATATGAAGGAACTAAAGGTGGAGTTGTAAATCCAAGTTTTACTAAAGCAACATAATCTTCATCGTCATCTGTGTATCGACTTATAAACTCCTCTTCAAATTGTAATAACTTTTCTTTCTGATTCTCTGTTGGTGGTTCATCAACACATGTTTCATGGATTTTATATGTAGTGATGTTGTCCTTAATAACTATTTCATGTTTGCTGTCAGTTGAATTTTGATTGCCTGGAGATGACATTTTTAATCTGAGATATCTTCTATTGTAGAAAAATGTTTTGGCACCACAATCAACGAGTCAGCATCTTAAACAAAGAACCAACATTATAATGAGATTAAAGATATTATATAGAATTAGAAATTAGTGGATATTAACGAGAACTACAACTGCTAGTAAATATTATATGAACTCTAATGTTTTAATAATATTAAAAATTAAAATATTAACAAATTTTTCTCTGGGCAGCGTCGGAGTGTTAGATATAGAAATGTACCCTGCTAAAATTTAAGCCCCTTTATATTAATATGTTATATTTTTATTTACCTACCAATTAAGTTACCAAGTATTACTTTAATTAATTCACTTTTAGTATATTCCTGACATTGATACATGACATTTATACCTAATTTTTAAAGAATTACAATTTTTATTTTTAAACAAAATGATTTAATATGTAGTTTAAAATTCAAAACAATTACATGTACAATACCAAAATGATTTATAATAGTTAATTATTATTATATCAATAACTGAGCATTCTGCATTCATAATATAATCAGTAGAGTGCATATTGCACGATAGCCCAATATTTTATTTCATGGGTCACCAAACTACAACCCGCGGGCTGAATTCGCACCGCCAAGCTAATTAATGTTTTGAAAATAATATATTTAATATACAGTAGAAGCCGCTTATTAAAAACACGTATAATTGATACAATCGCGTTATTGAAACAAAATGTACTGGGACGGACCGGCCGTATATTAGAACATCGAAAATAAATCGGATAATTGAAACATCACATCAGTTATTTGAAACAATTGGGCAAAGGTCAGTTGACATATACACCGGATATCCGTGCGATAATCAATGTAATTTAATCTTATCTTTGCTGTCGTTACATTTATATTTGATAAATTATACTGATGATGAAAAAGAAAACAGCGAGGCACCCCTGGCACCCCCATCAAACAAGAAAATTATAGAAGCTCTAAGTGTCCTCTGTTGTTCAGCACCGTGTGGATGAAATAAGTTTTGAGCAGCATTATTCATATGAAAATATGGTTATGGAGTTACTTGAAGCAAAAAAACAAATTTCAATCGGTAAATATTTTAAATAATATAGTAAGATAAATATTTTAAATAGGTAATATAGTAAGATAAATATTTTAAATATGTAATATAGTAAGATAAATAATTTAAATAATATACATATACATACATACAAAATTAAATAAATACATACATAAATAAATTTTCCACTAACCCATAGATTCCATAAATTTTCATTTTTCTTTCATAGTACAAATTAAACAAATCGCTTATTAGAAACAATCGGTTAATTGACACATTTCACTTTGGTCCCAAAGTGTTTCTAATAAGCGGCTTCTACTGTATTTGTTTAATTAATTTTTCATTGTTTTTAATTTATTGATTTAGGTAATTAAATAAAATGTATTTATTATTTTTTTTCTTTTGGTGTTATTAATAATGGCTCATAATAAAGTCATACATAAATACTAACACTATTACACTAACTAATAATAGAGAAAGTAGTTACAAAATAAAAAAATTATATAAATAAATAGTGCTGGTTGCTAGAATTTTTTATTTTTAATTTACTAACAATCAACAAATTAAACTCACGTAGTTCGTTAATAATACTTGAGATGATGACAACATAAAACCCTTCTTTTGATGGGTATATTTTATCACTAGTAGCCAAATGTAAAGGTTCAAACATCCTAAAACATAACATAGTTCATACAATACATACATTTATTAATATATTATGTATATTAAATAACTAGTAGCAGTGCTTGAATTGAGGGGGGTTGAAGTCCACTTTCACTGTAAAAAATATTTATGTATACCGCTTCTAATTTTTTTCCAATTCAAGCATTGACTAGTAGTAATAACTATATATTAATAAAATATTAGAAACAAATTGTCTAAATTAAAAGCCACTCCTAAATATCAAATAAAATGTAAGAATGTAAGCTCTATAAATGTATGCTGATTGATAAGGTACTATTACACATTTGAAAATAATTTGTTATTACTACCTATAGTATTTTGAATTTATTATATTTTGACATCGTAAGTAAAAGTAAATTTTAGTAAATAACTGTTAATTAACCTGGATATGTATACTTCCATTACTAGGCTTGTAATTTTAAGCTCTAAAAAACAAAGAAATATTTGACTTCGTATTTTTTTTTTATATAAAATATATATATTTACCCAAATAATTTAAAATATGCACAACTTTTAAAAAAAAAAAATGTGTTTTGATGCTTTATATCATTTTTGATATTTTAACTAAAATTTATAAATATAAAGTTTAAAAAACTATTTTTATCGGATATATAAAATATAGAAAGTGCAAATTATTTTCATATAATGAAAAAGTTGACAATAGTAAATTAATTTTTAATCTTTAATGTTAATACTACTGCTTTTGAATGAAATTGAAATATTATTATTTTATTAACAAAATATGAATTAGTAAAATACACCCAGTCGTTAACAAATTATTAAAATATATAAAGATAACATTTTTTCAATTATTTGTGAAGAATGTATTACGAAAGAAATGTTTGAACCAGATTTGGAATATTCTGGTTCCAAAGTAATATACAAATACATAAGTTTTGAGCACTGATTATTATAATTTTATAATAATAAATCAATATCTTATAGATTGTGTTGGTATAAATAAATAAATTAAATGTTTAGATATAGGTACACTCTATAAACTTACCATCCAATATGACGTCCACATTTAGCACATACACAAACTTTCCAAACGTAACCAGGAAACCATGAATCTTCAGTCTGCCACTATCAAAAAAATATAAATACACTATTATTTATTGAATATTGCATATAATAACATTTTTTAATTAAAAATATTATTTCAAAGTGACTTGGACTTAGGAGGTTTAAACAATTTATGAGAATGTCTAGGCTAAATATAATATTTATACTAATAATTTAGATCAGTGATATAAATCAGTGGTCAGCAACAACAAGTTTTTGAACTTAAATGATTTAGGGTCATATTCAAAAATTCAAAATTTTATTAGAAATTATTTTATTTTATCGGTGAATATAAATACAATTCAATTATTTTATAGATATAGAATGGGTAAATTCAAGAAAATATATAAATATAATTAATCAATTAAATTATCATATTGGAGCGGGTTGTAAGAAATATCAAGAGGGGGGATTAGTAGCCGACCACTGATTTATAATAAAAATAAAAGTTAAACAAATTTAGTATTTGACTTACATTGCCTTTTCCAACACACAAAGTTTTAGATAATGTAAGAATTTCAAATTGTGAGTGCAATGAGTTCTTTACAGTTTGGACTTTGACATCTTTTAAACCAAATAATGGAGATACACGGCTATCTGAAGCAGCTGGACTGTCAATTGATATAAGTGATGATAATGGTGAAATATCTGTGCCACAGTGCCGGCAAAGAAAATAGTCCTTGACCGTTTTTGATAAGTCTCCAGAGTGAATATCAGTGTCCTGAAACCTGGCTGAGTTCCCATATGCCAGACAGACAAATAAAATAACCACAGCAAACACCATTAGACGGATACATTGAAATTTCAATAAAAATCTATAAACTGGAATTAAAAAAAAAAAAAAAAAACAATTAATAAATTGAAGGGCTTAAAACCAGTTTATAATTAGCCAGATGAAATCTTGGTTATTTTATTATCTAATACCATAACGGAGGCCGAAACCAAGAGCTATTAAACTGGTTTTTAAGTTTTTGATCTTGGTTAGTGTTAGAAAATAGAAAAACATGGGTTTAAAAAAAAAAATAATTTGGGTAACATGGGTGACCACCCAGGTTGGCAGTGAAGAATCCTCACCCCATATACACATGTTCCATCAAAACTATACCCCCCCACCACTCAGTAAAAACCAGTTAATAACCACTGTTGTGAAGTATTTGAGTAAAAGTACTCAAATAATGTTTTCTGTATTGAATACTTTTTTAAATACTTTTTATTTTGAAGTATTTGAATGGTATTTTAAATACTTTTTGATCATAATATTATATTGTAGGAAAATTTACCGAAAGAATCACATTAGGTACTCTAATTTTTATGACAACGAAAAATAAATAAAACATAAATCATACAAATGATAAATCCGATTATTTTTATTATTATTAGTTATCATACATTTCGAATGGGATAACTAATTTGTCTATGCATATGCACCAACCACAGTGAGGTAATTGTTATATTATCATTAATCTAGTAACATAGTTTTTTAAATAATAAAAGAAGTTTCACTTCAATAATAAGTATTTCAGATTAAGCAATGGAGAAAAAAAGGGCTGAGAAATACGACGGTATGATGAGATAAAAAGCAAACCTGGAGCTCACTCTAGAAAATCCATCCCAAAAAATTTAGGGAACGATCATGAAACAATTGTACCACCATAGTTCACAACAAGCACTTTTCTTTTATACACTGTCTACAATAATGTTATTTTAATTATTGAATGAATTAATTGTTGAGTGAAGCATTAATAAAATATTTTAAATTTAATCTATACTTCTATTGGTTGGAATATTTTCAAATTTTAAACTACGGTGTTTCAAATTCATTGTTAAGAATACTTTCACTTAGTTATAGAACAATTACAATTGTTTAAAATGTATTTCTTATCATATTTCTTATGATTAATTTCTGTTCATATCAATATATTACAAAAGGACACATCATACATTTTTTGATACCCTAGATATACAACATATTTTTGGTTGTACTCATATGATACATTTAAAATGATTTATGGGCGATATTTAGAAATTTTTAGGAAGGTTTCAACATTTGAGAGATGGTTAAATGGTTTACACTTTACATCAAAGTTTATATTATGATTAAATCATTTATAAAAAATGTTGCACTTAAAAAAAATTATGTCTTAAGCAATTTGAAGTAGATAATGAAATGTACCTATTAATTATACGATAAAAACTATTTTTTTTATTAGGTACCTTCTACCAATGAAAATAAATAAAGTATTTATAATCAATGCTACTTATTCTGTATTCAAGTTTATTATTTTATACCTAGGAAACAGTTCAATAGTTTGTAGGTACATCCTAAACTATTGGTTAACCTTAGTGTCTAATATTTATTCATAGTAAAGAACAATTGTTTTTGTAAAGAATATTTTGCCAACAAATTAAATAATTGTCTAAGCCTAGACATACCTAACTCTTATTATAAAAATAATAATAATTAGCAAAATAAAAACAATTTTTTATAAATAATAGATAATTTTTAAAAAGGTGTTGATACCTACAATAAATTTTGTCTATTTATTTATTTATTTAATCAACAACAACAATATTACAACAATTTTCGGTATGATACAATTTGTGTTGATACCTAATCTCTATAAGCGATGCTTGTGGTGAGATTAGGAAGTCTATAATTAATTAATAATTTTTCTTATTTCTATTTTACATTAATATCTATTCTATGAAATAATATATTTTTAACATACATTTGTGCATTTATGCGTTTATACACTTATTAAATATATATAATTAAAATTATAATTCAGTCTCGTCATGAATTTGCAAGTATAGTTTATTTATTTTATATTTAAATAGTTTATTATTATTAATAGTCTTAATATAGCCCACTATGTTTTACTAGTATTTTACCTAACACAAAATATCCAAATTTGTTTCTATAATATAATAAAAAGTTCTAATTTGGATAATTTTGAAGTTACTATTACATCCATATTTGTCAGCTACACAATATCTTTTAAGTTTTAACTCTATCAGGTACCTAGGTACCAGGTACCGACATTTATAACAGTTTAATAAAACATTTTAAAAATTCCACACTCAAACTCAGTACCTGCTATTGCGTGATTCTAAATAACATTATGAATCCGTAATCGAAACATGGTCCGTCATACAAATTTCGTGAACACAAACTTACCTTTGACCGGAAACACGCTGGGAAGTAGGCACAATCAGTCGCGACAGCAACGTATGCGTCGTTTGTTGAACAAAATCGTTCTTTGATTTGTTCAGCGTTTATTATATAATAGTATTATTATTGTTATGGAGTGGCAGTGAACAGCAGAATAAAATAAAACAACATGTCAACACTAATATATTGAATTAAATAATATTAATTATTATTTTGATAAATATGTATATTGTGTACACATAACAACATGAAGTATAAATTATAATAATTTATCGAGTATAGTGAACAGCAAAGTTTGTTGTGCATGGACGATAATACAAAATTGAAAATATAATCGTCATCGGCTGATCGGCAGTCGGTACTCCGCGCCCGCGCGTTATCATTACCACTCGCTCCGGCTTATGAAGTCTTTGGACTCTGGGGCCTGCGTATCATTGGCCATCGCACCCCACTATCCCACCCACTACATACTTCGCTTAGCGCCTTAGCAGATGGCAGTATGTTGTATTCTTGCATGCGAATATGCTATAAAAATTAGTTAGTCGATAAAATGGTATGACTTATGTCGCATGCGAGAATTAGTCGTATGATTTGAAGAATCAAATTGGGCCCCTGGGGAGCGCTCGGCAGTTCAGACTTCAGGGTGATAAGCCCGTTAAGGCGTTCAGCACTTAAAGCTCAACAGTTGAACAGTCAACTTACTGTAGGACGTTATCTGTTATCCCCACTTGACCTTCCCATTCGAAAATCGAAATAATTGAAATTATAAATTAAAAATCTATGTTCAGCATTTCGACCAATTAAAATAAACAACTGACGAAACTTTAAAGTTTAAACTATTATTTATTTAATTGAAAAATGTGTATACATTTTAAAAAAAAATCTTGTATGAAGTTGTTTAATATAGATCGCACCATTTTCAGCTCAAATCGTCTTGAAGGGTTTCTTTGAATAAAATAGTTGGAATAGAATTTCATTCTCACCATCCCTAAACATATTTTATTTTTAAGGATCCCAATTCCCGTGAAAGACCGAAAAATATTAACTAAATTAATAAACCACTCGGCTATAACCACTATGTAGAGAAAATATTTTCTTGTTAATAATTATGGGATAATATGTATATAGATAAAAGGAGCGGCTAAAAGTTACTGACTTACTGTCTACAAAAAAGAAGATCTTCGAAGACCGTGGTCTAGTATTCTAGTGAATAGTGATATTACCATAGATACATATTATTAATATATATATATCTATGGATATTACAAATTACGATAAGGAATAAAGATAACCCACGGATTTTTATCACTGTCGGCGATGTTGTGCAAGGTCTTTGGCACCAATCAGCTGAACGGCGAAGTTGTTTTTGTGTTTGATTTTCTATCTTCCGTTCGGTCAACTATCTCGCTCGCACACCGCCACCCCGTCCCGTCAAGCGGTCTTCGTCGCGCCGACGCGCTGTCCGTACAATCCGTAGTACAACCCCCTCTCGATCTACCCGGAGATACGATTTTTATTTCGTACCGAAATTCGTCTCAAAAACATTGTAACGAAACACAACCCGATGCCGATATTGTACAACCACAACAGCAGCGCCGTCGCACCGTCGTGAACGCGTATTGCTTTTTAACTCATAATAATATATCACGATAAAAACGAATCAGAGACACCGCTCGCATCGCGCCGCATTTTCCGAGACCCGGTACCGTGTTATTATTTTTATACGTCCACTTTCTTTCGTATTATCGTAATCACACGGTGCACCGAGTAGCCGGAGCTGTTTTCAACCATTGGAACGTCTCTATGTAGTTAACTCCGCTCGCCGCCGGCAACGTACCCCCTGACGTGCGCGATCGGAAAAACAAACAGACGCCGCGCCCCCCGGCTGCCGTACTCGATACCTAACCGTGTTCGAGGTCCATGTCATTGTCACTGCTTGTTCTGCGCCGTATACACGCGCCAGCTCGCCGTCTCGCCGGCGTGTCCACTGGAACGAAACGTAAACAACACTCCGTTGGCCTGCCGCCGGCCGTGTATGTGTAGTACAGCCGTCGGACTCCGGACGTCTTCAACGCCATCCCGTGAGTATGATGATGATAATTATATGATTGACACGGGGCCATCATATCCGTCGGCTGGTAGGTTGTCGGCGGTGGGAGAGATGAGATTTCTGGGGACACCCGAGTGCTGGCTTCGTCTGTCGCCGTAATATCGTACACAATCACACTAGTACGGCGGCTGGTCGACTAGCACATCACGGTCCATAATATTATTATACCCACTCGACAACTGTCGTAGTATGTCCCCCACATATTTTGGCGCTTCTGGTGCTGTGGCGGCGAAGTATCGTCGTTGTACAAACAGTACGTCTTGTGTTTCAGGATGACTATTGTGACTCGTGGACAAACCGTCGGATTGGATTCGGCCGATAACCAGACAAACGTTCAAGTGAGTACAATTTCTTGCCGTTCGATTGTGCTCAGACGAATGTAATATATTCTATGAGACATTAAAATAATTTTTTCCCCTCTGTAGAATGTACCGCAGCAAAATACACAAATCCATAGCGTTCTGTCAAACATCAACATTTTGCAGCCTCAGGCCATTGAGTCACATCAAGTGCCTGAACAGACTATTGGGGAGACAACATCAGCTGATGACAGTGCTGAAAATGATGTGGAAACCAAAGAAGAAGAAACCATTAAAGAAGACGAGATGGAGGAAGAAGAAGAACTGGTATTCCCTATTATGAAACTAGTTAATTTGGAAGAGAAAATACATAGCCAACGTTGGATTGTACCAGTATTACCTGATCAAGAATTATTATCGTTGTTGAATGTTTCAATCGCATTTTGCAAAAAAGGATTGGACGTCAACAATGAAGGATGCCAAAAATTTTTTCGTGATGCTATGGTGTTATCATTTACACGAATATTAACCGATGATGCTGTCAACAGTTGGAAAGTAAACATTCAACAGTATATCATGAATAATTGTATGAAGTTAGTAGAACTGTTGGTGCTCAAACTTGACGATGACAACTTTCCATTTCTAGAGATGTTGGGGATGTTGTTTAATCCTTTAAATAAGTAAATAATATCTTTTAAACTGTTGTTGATTTTGTTTATCAAATCTTTACTTACCAACAGATTTCATCTATTCAACTGTACTAAGCATTCGGATTATATACCAGAAATCGTCACAAACGATTTTGATTTATATGCAAGAACACCGCCTGATTCGCGAGCTCCTAAAGGCTGGCTTGTTGATCTGTTAAATAAGTATGTAATAAGTGGAAAGTTGATAATTTTAATTTGTAAATTTTCAATGTACTATTTTTCAGATTTGGAGTCTTAGGCGGTTTTCAAAAATTATCTGGACGATTTGAATCTAATAAAACCCTAACTATATCAATTATCTCTGGTCTAATTAAGCCATTCGGTAATTGTTCTGAACTTTTAACTGAACCAACGATTCTTAAGTATTTGATGCCTATTGTGGTATGTATGTTTTTCAAGTGTATATAGCATGAATTAAATTGTATTATTATGAATTTAAAGGAAAAAATACCTAGTCTATTGGATGTATTAACTGATGACGAGTTAAAAAAAGAAACCAAAAATGAAGGAAAGAATGATGCAATTTCTTCAATAATTAAGGCTTGTAAACAGCTTGCTGTGAAAATCCCAAAACAGGATGATTTAATTAAACAATTAGAGATATTTAGACTTAAAATGTTACTTAGGTATTTATATATAATTTATTACCATTAATATTATGTTATTATTATGTGTTCATTGTCTATTGTTTAATATTCATTTTGAATAATAGATTATTACAAATATCGTCTTTCAATGGCAAAATGAATGCCTTAAATGAAGTTAATAAAGTTATTACCAATGTCACATACACTCCTCACAGGCATATAGATCATGATGAAGAATATTTAACTCCAGAAAAGATGGCTGTGAGTTTTCTTGAATATATATAATAATAACCTATTACAATAGTAATGTAATATAAACAAAATTTGATTTTTTGTTTTGTTTTTATATATAGAAATGGATCAAAGAAAATAATGTACTAGAAATAGTACTAAGAGATTCTCTACATCAGCCTCAGTATGTAGAGAAACTTGAAAAAATTATACGTTTTGTGATTAAAGAACAAGCATTATCATTGAATGATTTGGATGCATTATGGGCAGCTCAAGCTGGGAAACATGATGCTATTGTGAAAAATGTCCACGACTTATTAGCAAAGCTTGCTTGGGATTTTTCGCCAGAACAACTTGACCACTTATTTGAATGTTTTCATGTAATAATAAATAAAAATATATTATTTATTTTTAAGTGAATACTAAATCATTACTCATTATAGGCTAATTGGACTAATGCTAATAAAAAACAAAGAGAAAAATTATTGGAACTAATAAGAAGACTAGCTGAAGATGATAAAGATGGTGTTATGGCTCACAAAGTAATTTCAATTTATTATTTAAAATAGCATAATTTATATTATAAATTAACAATTTTGTTATTTAAAAACATGTACCTAGGTGTTAATGTTGTTTTGGAATTTGGCTCACGGAGAAGATGTATCAACTGAGATAATAGATCAAGCACTATCTGCTCATGTAAAAATTTTGGATTATAGCTGTGCACAAGTAATAATATTTTTTTCTGTGATATAAATATATAAAGATGATGGTACTTATTAAATGTTAATATTAATTAATTAGGACCGTGATGCACAGAAAACAGCATGGCTTGACAAATGTGTTGATGAACTTAAAAGTAATAGTTCGTGGGTACTTCCAGTTCTAAAACATATGAGAGATATATGTATGTTATATGATTCTTCCCCAGTGGGAGCTCATCAAGCTCCAGCACATACTTTATATCGGTGAGATATAAAAATATATTTATAAAATAACTAATATCCAATATCCATATTATATTTTATTACATTATATGCAATAACACTAGTATTTAAGTAAATGTATAAATACAGTTTTTAAATATAAAGTAGAAATTGTAATGATTTAACATGCAAATTTATTAGAGCCCAAAACAAAAGATAATATTTAGTATTTACAGTTCTTAGTGTTTACTCTTTATACATTTGCAGACAAGAGATCATTGCACGTCTTCAAAATAACCATACTTTAGTGTCTTTGGTCACAGATAATTTATCCAAATATATGGATGATGTGAGAAAAGTTGCCCAAGGTAAATTAATTTTAAATTTTTTTATAAAATATTTTTAGTACTTTACAATAATCAAATTTATTTTAGAAAATCATAATCTCGATCCCGCTAATTATTATCCTGATGGGCGCTATTGTCATTTACAACAAGTTCAAGAAAGATTGTATTTCTTAAAATTTTGTTTAAAGGTAACTCCAATTAAATACTTTATAACATGAATGAAATATTTTAAAGAGACATTTGATGATTGTTGCTTAGGATGGAAACCTTTGGCTGTGTGCTGAACAAGCACATCAAGTTTGGATAGCATTGGCTGAAAAGGCTGTATTCTTAGCAGATCGTGAAGCTTGTTTTCGATGGTTTTCAAAATTAATGGGGGAGGAACCAGACATTGACCCCTCAATTAATACAAAATTTTTTGTTAATAATCTCTTGCAGCTTGATCCAACATTACTTACTGAAAATGGAATAAAGTATGTAAAATTAATCATTTTTTTTCAATAATTGAAAATGTAAACTATTTTAATACTTTCTAGATGTTTTGAACGATTTTTCAAAGCAGTCAATGTAAAAGAAGGAAAATTACTGAAAAAAAGACGTTGTTATCAGATGGAGAATATAGATTTAATTGGTGTAGATTATTTATGGAAAGTGGTGACTAATTGTACCGAAGACATTGCAGCCCATGCAATACATTTGCTTAAAGAAGTCAATACGAATCTGGCTCCTAGACTGCAAGCCAATCCATTAGAATTTCACCAAACATTTGTGGCCGAGTGTTTAGAAAGGTTGCGTGCTCATTATGACACAGTAAGCATACTATCAAAACCGTTAATGAACAATGATGATGTAATTGAAAGAAACATAGAAATCACTAAAATGATCAGGGTTATGAAAGTGTTGTATGAGTATTTAGGAGAATGTGATGCTTCTTTTAATGGAGATCGTTCATTGTTGCCATTACACAGGTATATATATTTAATTTATATTTTATAGTTAATCATTAAAATAATAATCAAATTAAATTTTTTATAGAGCTTGTCGAGGAAAACATATAACTGTAATTGTTCGTTTAACAAATGCCAATCGCTCTTTGGTCGATGATCATGAACTTGTCATGCATAGTAATGACAATATTTCATGTGTACGGCGACAATTATTGAAAAGGTTAAGGAATAGTGGAACAATCACAGCCATAGCTGGTTCTATAAATATAAAATTAGATATATTCCCTGGTAGTAGTATTGACCTCACCACTACATTAGACGACAACAAACTTCTTGGTGAACTCCCTTTCAGAGATAAATTGGTAATATTTTAAAAGTTTAATTTATAGTTTATTTGTTTCAACAATTTATTTGTTTTCAGTATCTTAATGCTAGACTAGTGACTGCTAATACCAATCTAGCCAGTTCACCAGATAGTAGTTCAGATAGCTCTATCACTAATAATCAGCCTCTGTATGATTTTAGCTTAAATATGGATGCAGAAAACTGTTTACCTACTGTGGTGTGTATTATTAATATATTTGTAAGGTCATAATTAACACTAAATAAAAATATAATTTATAGATCATTTCTGAAAATTCGAAATATGTTCATTTCTTCCTACAAGTGTCGGACAAGGGTATTGAAATTGAAAATCAACAACTTCGAGAAGCTGCCCGTTGTATTTTAAAATTAATACCTCCTGCAGAATCTACAATCAAAAAAATTAAGGTATTTTTATTTTATATTTGTATATAGGTAATTAAAAAGTACACCTATTATAGTTCACATTATTAACTTATCAAATATAAAATTGGCTGGTTTTTTGTATTAATGCATTTAATAATAATAAGATAAATTATCATTGTTGCATTATACATTATTAATACAAAATATATTTCTTAGTTATTGTCCGAGTGAGTGACCCCGCCTGGTCTATATGTACTGTGATTGGTAGTTGTGATAACTGAAAAGTAGCCTTAACTTTAAATTTAATGAAATATCAATTTTTCTGTAATATTAAAAATAACTGATAAAAACTGATCCTTCTTAACATAAAATTGGCCATGTTTTGCATTACTAAGCAAAGGCAATATATGCAGGTATAACGTCTTAATTAATATTAAAATAATTTATACATACATGATAATAATTAAACCTTGTTTATAAATCATTATTTTTAAAAATATTAACTTATTTGGAAAATTTAAAATACTTTAGTTCTAACACCTAGTGAACCCCTTGATGTTTGAACAGCCACATAATACATCTAATTTAATAATCTGATGATCAGAATAAAATAAATAAAATATTTATTTCAGAGATTTTTTACTTATCGATCAGAACCTGTTGAAGGAAATTTAAACATAGATAGTATATATTTTACTAGTTCCTCATCTCAAAATTTATACAACTTAGAGGTAAGTTCTAAATATTGAGGTATATATTATGTAAAATATGTTATTTATAACTATATTAATATTTGTAGGTGCTATATTCTATGTTGTTACCTGCCATTGATCCAATGGCAGATAAAACTCTAGAATTTCAAACACATTTTATAACAAGTAGTCATGCCCCTGAAATTATTCAAATGTTAGTATCAAATAAATTCATCTTAGAAAATGATCAAACTACAAAAAGGTAAAAACAATAACTTTTGATAAAATAAATTAAATTACAATATGAATATCTTACACTAAACTTGTATTAAATTTATTTAGATCCATTTATTTGGTTGTGCTTAAGATCTGTAGACTTGTATTATGTGTAATGGGACAAGTTATTACACAATTATGTCAATCATCTGGCTTAGTAATGGGGACATCAAATGATAACGAATGTTGTTTGTATAAAGGAGTAGATGTCATTGACCAATGTGATGATACTTTGGCTTTAATGAAAGAAGCATTTGGTCTAGTACCTAATCCCAATTTAGAGTATATGTTACGTAGTGTTACTTCTAAACTCGCACGAAAGTTCATTGATAAAATTGCTACTGGTTGTGATACTCTAGAAGACTCTATATTAGCTATCAATAAGTCCTTGTCAAAATTTATGCCTAACCTGGATATGATCTGGACTACTATTCAGTTAGCATGGGCAATGGCTGGAGCCAATCAACACATGTTTGATGGTGAATTAAACAATGCAGATCTGCATGATAATTTAAATGGAAGATCCTTAGAAATGGAAGATATATGTGGTATGCATTTGAAAGATTATAATTTCAATTTAATTCTTATATAAATTAATGTTTATTGTATTTCAGTTTGTAAAGAAGCATTAGAAGTATTAACTCTTTGTTTATTTTTGAAGCCCAATTATTTAAGTCAGTTAATGGAGAAAAAAGATTGGCAAATATTCCTTATTGATTTAATTTTATTGGCTAATAACAGGTATTTTGAATATATTTAGAAAATTATAGATTTATTGCATTTAATTTTTTTATATGTTAAAATTTGTTATTTGTAGACAAGTTCGTTGTTCTGCTGCTGAACAATTTTTATTGATAGTAAAGTTTAGCTGGAGTGCGGAACCATTGTTATCTACCATTTCATTAATGTTTTCTGTTCTTAATGATACTGTACTGAAATTTGCTCAAAACTCTTATGAGTATTTTCATGTAAGTTGCTGTGATGTCATTTAATGTATTTAATTCAAACATTTTTAATTATTCATTTATTTTCTTTGAAGGTTTTAACTTACCTATTAAATTATGCTAGTCATGAAAAAATTCCTGTGCCAGATTTTGAAGAGTTATTAAATAATGAAATTAAATGGTTAAAAAATATAAGAGAGAAAATAAAAACTGATGGTGACTCGGGAGTGGAAGAAGTGATTCTTGAAGGCCACCTAAACATAACCAAAGAGTTAGTCCAAATGATAAGTATTGAAAAACGTGATGAAATTGGATCCAATGAAACTGCTGGCATAATGTTGATCAAAGAATTACTTGAAGATTTTATTTTTCCTGCATCCAAGTTAATGGAAGATATGACCAAACATCAAGCCATTGATTTTGTTGATATAGAAGTTACGCCTGTTTGTAAATCTCCAAATTCTACAAATGCAGCTTTTGATCTTATTATATCTCTCTGCATTGGCTGTGTATCAAATTTGAAGTTGACTGTTGAAATGCTTACTCAGTATTTTTATTCAGGTAATTGTACTAATAATTACTAATTAGTATGGAAATAGGTTCTAGACTTTACTATTTTATCTCTTCAGAACGCGAAGATCCTTTGGTTGAATGGGATTATTTGCCTATAATGGGTGCAAGAACAGCTCGAGGTTTTGTTGGACTTAAAAATGCTGGTGCTACTTGTTACATGAATTCTGTATTGCAGCAGTTGTACATGGTACTTCCTATACGATTAGGTATACTATCAGCACACGGTGCTGCTATTGATGCAAATGATGATTTTAATGCCGATGACAGAAATGATAATGAGGTAGTTATTCCATTGCACATTTGTTATTTTTATTATCAAATAATTTAATTTCTTTAAATCTCATATTGGTTTCATTATCTTTAGACTCAAATGGACATTGCTGAAGATCGTAATAAATTTGATCAATCCAGAAAAGAATACAATGTTGGTATATTAAAACAAGTACAAGCTATATTTGGACACCTAGCATTCAGCAAGGTTCAATATTATGTACCTAGAGGATTATGGAAACATTTCAAGTAATCATAATTCTTACGGCTTTTTGTAAAAAATTTGTATTTACATTATTTTGATAGATTACAAGGTGAACCAGTGAATCTTCGAGAACAGCAAGATGCTGTTGAGTTTTTTATGAGCCTTGTGGAAAGCTTAGATGAAGCTCTAAAAGCTTTATCTCAAGACCAAGTCATGAGTAAAACACTCGGAGGTTCTTATTCAGACCAAAAAATATGTCAGGGTTGTCCACATAGGTATTATAAAATTATATTATGTATTCATTTATTGTATTAAATTACCGTTGATTATTATATTGCCAGGTATTCTAAAGAAGAACCCTTCAGTGTTATCAGTGTGGATATAAGAAATCATTCGAATTTAACCGACTCTCTAGAACAATATGTGAAGGGAGAGCTATTAGAAGGAGCTGATGCTTACCATTGTGATAAATGCAATAAAAAGGTTAAACCAACTAAAAGTTCTTTATTATAAAAATTTTTTAATTATTACTAACTGTATATATGATATTTTCTTATAGGTTGTTACAGTTAAGAGATTATGTGTTAAAAAGTTACCACCTATTTTAGCTATTCAACTTAAAAGATTTGAGTATGATTTCGAACGAGTATGTGCCATAAAATTTAATGATTATTTTGAGTTTCCAAGAAATTTAGACATGGAACCGTACACGGGTATTTAATTTAAATAATAGTCATAGTAATGTTTGATTTGTAATAATCATAATAAATTATAATTAATTGTTTATGTAATTTTTACCTATTATAGTTTCGGGGCTAGCCAAAATTGAAGGTGAAATAATTGACTGTGATTATGATGAGTCTCAAAATGAAAATCATACCAAATATCAATTGACCGGTATTGTTGTCCACAGTGGTCAAGCTAGCGGAGGACATTACTATTCTTATATTCAAGACAGGTACATATTTTTATCATCTATATAATTTACCAAAGTTCAAACCCAACACTCCATAATTGTATACGTTACTACTAATGAAACATGTATACAAAAAATATTAATGATTAAGGATATTAAAAATAAAAATCAATATTCTGTCCTTTATTTTAACAAAAAAAGCTAGACTTCAGTTATAAATTGGTTTACATATATAGCTTATAAATAATTGTTAAAATATTCCATTAAGCAGAAGCGAATTTCAAATTTGTTTCCTGTTAGTTTTTTGAATTATGTTTATAATTATTTAATACCCTTTTCTGTGAATGTTTTATTATTTCCTATTATTCAATTATTTACTCAACTTTAATTACTTACAAACTTATTTGTTAAGTAAAAAGACATTTCTAGCCTATGGGGCTATCTTCATCTACTGTTATTTACAAAATGGTTTTAATTTAATTTTTTTTTTTTGGCTATTTTAACATGATAATAATTTATACATGACAAAGTTATTATGGTGGCTTAATACTAAGCGTTGTTTAAATAAAAACTTGAAGGCGTCCACAACTAATGCGGTATTGAAGCTGTGGTTCTATGTTGAGTCATTGATCCTGTTGATTTGTGAATAGACTTGAAAAAGCTATCAGCCAAATTTATGATTTGGTCTTGGAAATATGGTATTTTCAGATCTTTGTGAATATTTTGTTTTTTTACAAGCTATGGAAAATTTGTTATTGTTCTTAAGATCTTGTTTTTTTCTGTAATTGTCGAGCTATCATAGTTTAACTAGAAGCTAATAAAAAAAAAAAAAAAGATCTTGTTTTGAAATATTTTAAGTTTTTATAAGTAATTGTACATTTGCCCCAAATGAGACAAGTGTAAGTCTTTCAACAAAGGGCTCAGTATTTGCTTGTAAAAATAGGAAAGGACAATTTTTTTTCCAAGGTTGATTTCCTGTTTAAAACAGGGATCATCATTGTTAGGCGTTGATAAGCTTGCTAAAGTTTAGATGATAAATTCGATCACCCAGTTAGTCTTTTGTCCAGCATTACATCAAGATACTTGACGGACGGCTTCCAGGGGATTGGTGCTTTGATGAAATTGAGCTAGGATGGAATACAGAATACGGTGCTGCCTCGTCTGAACGTAATGCTTGCGTTTTTTGAGGGATTTATTATTATTTTCCAGTTATTACACCAGATATATAAACTATTTAAATTAATTTGTAAATGTACTGTTGTTGCTTCTGTAATGCAAGATTCAGTGTTTATCCTTGTGTCATCGGCATAAAGAGTTACACTAGTGTGTGGCGTTGTTTGAGTTATATTAGATGTGTAAATAATCTAGGGCCAAGTATTGATCCTTGAGATACGCCCGCTATTCAATATTTAAAAGAAGAAAATCATTCTTATTATATGTATCAGTGTAATAATGAAAACATTCTACATTTTAATCATTATGTATTTTAAAATGGCCTAAAAGTAGAGTTGGACGAGTATTGTTTTTTTATATCAAGTTCAATATACATTTTTTCGAGTATAATAATAATATTTTGTGTCAAGTTAAGTTCAAAATTTGAGTAAGTACTCAAATGGGGTCAAGTACTTGAAATTTCTTAAATACTAAAATACTAAAATATTAAAAGTTATTATTGATTACTAAATAATAATACATTTGTCTTATGCTTGTCTTAGAAGTGCAGAAGGTTCATCTAAGTGGTACAAATTTGATGATGGTGATGTAACTGAATGTAAAATGGACGAAGATGAAGAAATGAAAACTCAGTGTTTCGGTGGAGATTATATGGGAGAAGTAAATTTTCATTTTTAATTCCTTAATAATTAAATATTGACTTTTTTATTACTTTTTATAGGTTTTTGACCATGCATTAAAAAGAACCAGTTACCGAAGACAAAAACGATGGTGGAATGCTTATATGCTATTTTACACTAAAGTAGATTGTAACAAAGATTTGCTAGTTAATGAAATGAAAAACCTTAGTTTAAGTAAGTTAAAAAAAAAATTAATATTATAAATATGAAAGGAGTTTTAATAAATAAGGATATCTATTCAATGGAAAAATTAATTTTATTTAAATTCTATAAATGGAAAATCTGATATAGTATCAACTATAATTTTTTATTCATTATTATACAGGCGATCGGCGTTCAAGTAACAGTTGTATTAAAATGCCTTCATATATTAAACGTAGTGTTCAACAACAGAATATACGGTTTTTGCACACTCGCAGTCAGTTTACTGAAGAATATTTTAAATTCATTCGTAACATTGCCACAATTAATGCACCAAACATGATTGCTTCATCCAATGATTTACATGAATTACAAATTGTGAGGAAATATTAATATCTTTCATGCAAATGTAATAATTTGTCACATAATTAATTATATTTATTAGGCTACGGATCAAGAAGAGTTATCTTTGTTGTCTACTCAGTTAGTGAGTAAGTTTATATTTTATGTCGGTCTGCATACTAAGAAATCATTAAGAGGAAACGCCATGGAATGGTATGATTTATTAGCATCACATATCTGCACCTATGCATCTGTGCGTGCTTGGTTTGCTCGAAACATATTGTTTAATCATCCTCAAAGGTATATCAATTGCATTTTAATATTTTATAACATTTTTAAGCATGTTTGTATTTTCAAATTTTTAGGTTTGTGGAATATTTATTACAATGTATGAGCTCTGAAGTGCGATCATTTTTCATTAAGCTAATTGCATACTTAGCTCATTATTCTCTTCAAGATGATGCTATTCTTATACCAGCCATTACTTCCAGTAATATATTTATATTGCATAATATATTAATATTACTTTTTAAATATCTAAAAAAATATTTTTCTCTTCATTTGTAGATTCTTTATTAGATACTACAGCTTCATTAAGTGATCATTTAATTATTGCTGTCTTAAGTCTGTTACAAAAAGAAGTGGGCGAGCATACTAATAGACATTTGCCACATTATTTCTCTTTTTTCTGCATGTACTGTAATTTAGGTATGGCAGAAAAACAGCAACTTATAAAGGTGTGTATATAATTTTTATAATTGTGGTTATATTTATTAATACATTTTCATTTTAGTTAAATGTGGCAGCAATATTTATCCTGGTAGCCATTGATGAAGGCCCAGGTGGATCAAACATAAAGTATCAATTTAATGAAATCAATAAACTACATTCTGTGATATCAATTTTGGTGCGGTGTTGTGATTGTACAGAAAAATGTGTATCTTCTGCTCCTGTAAGTACATGTAAACAAACAAATACTGGTCCTCCAAATATACAACCACTAGATTATAAATGTAATTTGTTCTACATTTGTATTTGAATAATTAATCTGATAAAATATTAATCTTATTTTCTACTTTAGCAAGTACAGCAGCCGACTTGTGCCCTGGGGGTTGTCATTATTCCTCTTAATGCATAACTCTAGGACACCAAACAAGTGTTGCCCGACTGGTCGCTTCTGTTTAAAGTTCTTAACCTGAATAGTAGAGTATTTATTCTTCTTACCACAACTATATGTAACCACTATATACTATCCCTGACCACATATTTAGGCCAACTGTAACTTAATTAGTAAATACTAATATCATGAGCATGAATGACAATCGGCCACGGCTATAGTGCTCAACGTTGTCTCTAAAATGTGTTGTATTCGTTTTACACTTTTGCTTTCTCCTTATTGACTTGATTTCCTAATTAAGTATTCAAATTTATTGATTTTTATAGGGTACTCCTTTCCTACCGAATCCATTTGCAGAATGTCAACCATACCTAAGAAAAGTTCCTCAACAAGTTAAAGATAGTATTTTTGGTCGAATATGGTATGTATTATCTTAAAATTTCAATAAATAAACATTCATATCAATTTAATATGTAATATGTTTTTCAGTTATTTAAAAAAACTAATTGACAATTCTCAAATGAATGAAGAAAGTATGAAAATGCTACAATTTGTATGTTGGGAGAATCCATTGAGTAGTAGTATGGTTTTAACTGAAATATTATGGCACATTATGTATACATATTGTCAAGAGCTCAAATTTTATTTGGATTTACTATTTGTCATATTAAGTATTGAAGATTCCTGGCAAGTTTTACGCATTCAAAATGCCATGACTGGAAATGGTAAGTTGCAATGAATTTTAGTTTTAGTTATACACTAATATATTTTTATTATTTTAGAAGATAGAGAAGGTGTACTTGACACGATATTGCGTCATAAAAATCAATATCAAAGACGGTCATATCAATGTATCAAAGGATTAGTTGGTTTATTCATGAGGATACCAATGGCTCATAAAGTTGTACTGCAAAATATAGATCTCAAAAGAAAATGGGTGGAAGCAGTTGATTGGCTACAGGAAGAACTTAATAGAGTACTATTATTATTATTTTGTTTTGTTAGTATTATCTCAACTTACTCTTGTGTCATTTTAGAAAACATTGACTGGAGGCCAGTATAATACGTATAATAGTTGGACACCCCAGTCCAATGAAAACACCAATAGTTTTTTCTTAGAAAGGTCAACCAGTGCTCGTAAAGTCCTACAAAAAGCATTTGAGTTCTGCCCATCTGAAGTAAATTAAAACATATTACAATATTAATTTAAATTATATTAAACAAAATATTTACAAATTTTGCAATGTTCAAAAAAATCTTATATCCAATTTTAATGTTGTGTTTTAAAGGATTTTTCAATCCCAACATTGACCAGACAGGATATAGAAGATTCATCTGATGATGGTGATGAAGTGGGAATCCAACATGCTACTGATACAATGACAACTCTGGCGAATGAACCTTTACAAGTAGTACCAGACATTGTACCTGAGTAAGATAGCTATTTTTATATTTTATTTGAAAGAAACATAATACTATAAACTAACATAATAAAAATCTAGGAATGATGACGATTATGATGCTTCTGTTCCCATTAATTTCAACAATATAGATGATTTTGATAATGGTGAGGGTAATAACGTCGATTTGGTGAACACTCGAATTGTTGAATCATCGGATATGCATTAACTTGTGATCATAATATAAGAAATAATAAAACTCAATGTACAATCGGAAAACAAGTTATTGTTGTTTGGATATTATCTAACGATACATTATATTATTATGTATAGAATATTGTATTTTAATCCTTTTGCAATTATATAATTACCAATTAGCACAACCAGAGAGATCAATAATTTTTTCTGTACACGACAATTTAATGAATATTATAACGATATGTCTTAGGCTATCTAACATCTGCTGACCTAATATTAAATTTTAGTTAAATTTTTTTTTGTTTTGAAATAGTAATTACTAATTAGTAAATAATATTCAATATATAATTTTTGAAAAGAAAAAATACAACCTCCCGTACAGAAGTTTATCGATGACCGATTTTATACTTGAAAATGAAAAATTTTGTTTTATGCTGTAAAGTTATTTTGTGTACAGATTGGAATCATGCACATTCAAGTTGTTATATATAAATGTATAAATATATACTTCTGCGTGAGCAAAAATCCTACACCCTTTAAACTGTCTTTTATTTAATTTTTTTGTTGTAAAATGTACATTAATTTTGCTTTTTTACATTATTATTATTATTATTATTATTACTATTATTATTATTATTATTATTATTATTATTATTATTATTATTATTATTATTTTATTATTATATTTATTAAAAGTTGTCTGTATTATCTAGCTCTCAATATATCAATATCAAGTTTATATTTTAATACATCAGCGTTT
This sequence comes from Macrosiphum rosae, assembly GCA_016617965.1. Lineage (NCBI taxonomy): Eukaryota > Metazoa > Arthropoda > Insecta > Hemiptera > Aphididae > Macrosiphum > Macrosiphum rosae. Next base: position 1,198 of record WHPZ01589289.1, on the reverse strand, counting down.
ATATATTATACAAATATTGTAATGGTAAATTTTCATATTTTTAAATTTCAATGACGCGTTTTTGTTGTATGTAAAAAAATGAACTCCTTTATATAAAGAAAAAAGTGATAATCGATTTATAAGGTTTTTTTGTGTAATACTCAGTTTACTTATTATGTATTATACTGATTGTAAATTATATTACATAATAAGTATACAATTTAACCCATGAACTATTAATAGAAACTCAATGATTAGGTACGCTTTTTGATGAATTTATTGAGGAGAAATCTAATTAATGAAGTTTGATAATTTTTTATGTGTTCCAGTATCATAATTCAATAATAATATTTTATTATATTTTTTTTTTTATTTTGTGATAACTTTCATAACCAAAAGTATGGTAAGGCTGGAATTAATGTTTGTACATTGTTAACTACTGTTATGAAAAGAAAAAGTGTATAAAAAATAATTATGAAGTGTATTGCATTTAATGTAATAAAAAAATGATATTTTATAAAGAATATCTTTATAAACATTGATGTATTATTATTATATTTTATGTTGCATCGGATCCATTGTTAGTAGACTAATTTTACCTTGTTGGTGCCAGGGTATGATAAATGTTTTGAGTGGTTTGAATTAGTGAACACTGAACAGGGGTCTGTTTGGGCCCCAAGGCTACTCCTCGTTCTATTGATCAATGGTGACCAAGTATGGCCCGCTAAAGTATAAAAACTAAATCAAATTAAATTCAGATTTACTAAAAATTTAATACAAATGAATGTTTCCCATTTCTTATTGTAGATAGGAATGTGACCCACCAAGAATTTTTTTTTTTGGCCCTCGGTAAAAAAAAGGATGATCACCACTGCTATAGGTTATGGAGCCTCATATATATATATATTAGTTCTATTACTTAATAATAAATCAAATATAATTATTCAATTATAAATGAAATGTGAAAAAAAGCAATATTTAGAAAGTACTTAACCTTTTCAGCGCTAAGTTTTTTTTTTCCTAAAATACTCATCTCTGCTGAATTGTTTTTGTTTTTTTTTTTTTTTTATGTCCCTAAATGATTAATTTAATTACATTGAACCATAAGTTAAAAAAAAAAAAAAAATTGACTTGAAATATAAGTTATAATCTATTATCTGCATTTTTCGGTGTAATCACTAATGTGATAACCTGCGTATTTCGTTTTATAGATAAAGGA
>WHPZ01589288.1:0-23938 GCA_016617965.1 Macrosiphum rosae | reverse complement strand
GCTTTCATGTAGTCAAGTAAGATGTGAGATTACATTTTCAAAATTAAAGTATGTTTTAAATTAGTGGCGTCATTTCAGTTTTCAATTGAGGGGGGCAAAGGTTTTGACCTGCCCGAATAGGTAAAAAAAAACCGTAAATATAAAATGTTCTCGTTAGCGGTCACGGTCCACGGTATTGTGATACCGAGTATATAGGTGCATAGTGTTTTATTTTATTATTTATATGGAATTTAATTTAATTTTAATTCATTTAATTACAAAACAAAATGGTCAAATTGTTCTATATTGTATAAAGTTACTAAGTAGTATATTAGTATGTACTAAGATTGAGATGATCCTTCATTATTATTAGTGTTCTGTTGTAGTAAATAAATAATAATACGATAAAAAGATTTTATAATTTTTTCAAGGAACAGCAAAATGAATTAAGATTTTTAAAATTAATTTTACTCAGTAAACTGTGTTAGTATAATGTGCAGTATATTATGGTGACAAGACATATTCTTTTTTGGTGCATTGACAAGAGTTAAGTACATGAAATTGTACTTTTTTTTATAAAAATACTATGGGTTAATACATTTAAATTATTTTTTATAATTTGAATATTTATAATTAATTAATTTTATGGTTTAACCTAATGCATATTACTTAATACAATATAATATTTTCAATTTTATCACTTTAGTATGAACTTAAAAATATAGGTAATTACAATTACATTTTGATCATATAGGAAAACATATTAATAACGTAGTTTTATTTTTCCAATAATAATAATTTAAAATATTTCTTTAGGTGTTTAGAAGTTTCAAACTATTTTCATCAAAAGGTTAAGACACACAACTAACAAGTTGATATTGTAATGAATTATTGTTTAAAATAATTATTTTTTATAGTTAATAATAGGAATATGTAGAAATATTTAACAGAGTAATCAGGTGTTACCATGAAATGAGTGGTTGGTGAGAGTATGACCTATGGACAAAATAGGAAGAATAGTATACGCATAGACCAACTATTATCTCAATGGAAAGGGTTTTTTTTAAGGAAGAGGAGCAACATTTTTTTGTTTTTATAATTGGTCAGTGCCCAGAAGTGTCCATAAATATACTGAATTTAATTGGTCTCTGTTTCTTTTTATAAGGAACATTTAAGTATTTATTTTTCGTTTCTCTAATTATATATATTCCTATTAAGAGGATGCTACCCATGCATTTGTTTTCGCCGTCTTACGCACATACGACATAGCAAATTTTCGTTCACTAGTTTCAATAGTGTACTGTTAGTTTGGACATTAGAGTGATTTAACCTATTTTCATTTTTTTTAGATAATAAAATTATCTGTGCTTAAGCGTTGGCTTTTATTCGATATTTTAATTTTCAAGCGAGATATGAGCATTTTTAATTTTTGATATTTCACATACCCATATGTTGCTTGAAAATGCAAATTTCGAAAAATCGTCAACGGTTAAACACAGATAATGTTCTTACGTAAAAGTTTTATAATAGGTCAATTCACTCTAGTGTCAAAAGTAACAGCACACTATTGAAACTAGTGAACAACAATTTGTTATGTTGACTGCGTATGTAAGACAAAGTCAACAATTGTATGGGTCCTTTTAAGTGTAATAATTATCAAATAATCAGTGTTTAGTTGTTACAGTTAATTTCAGATTATAATGTATTATTAATTGATTGTAAAAATTAATATTATCTACCAATTATAACCGATTATAATTTATGTCTAAATAATAACCGATTATAGTATAAAAAGTATCGATTATAACCGATTATATTTTTTCTTTTGATAATAATCGATTATAATTTATGAATACAAAATAATCGATCATTATAGGAAATATCGATTATAACCGATTATAATTTATGAATTAATAATAATTGACCATAATTTATGTATATCGATTATAATCGAAAATATTATCTACATATCGATTATATGGATATAAAATAATCGAGCAGCCCTAGTCACGCCTATATTTCATAGTCTTATGACTGAACACTGAAGCAGAATACTTTTTTGAAAATGATTTTGTACAAATATCGAATACCGGAGTACCTTTCCTATTGAACGAATAATGAATTAATACTTACTATTTAATATTCGAAAAGTGTAGTAAAATAGTAAGTTATAAACCTCAAAATGTGTGGTTCACTATACTCAATGATAATGCATATACCTACAACTTACAAGTATTATATGTACTACACTAAGTCACTAACTATACCTAAGCTTTAAATGGTTATTAAATAAAAATAATATACGTTCTATATTATATATTCATATATCTACAGTTTTATAAAAGTGTTCTGCTTCATATAAAAGAAATGAAACATAGTTGGCTTTGAAAAAGAAAAAGAATTGGTTTTATAAGAAAAATATTTAAAGGAGAAAAATAAGAGCTGCTGTATAAAATATTGGATAGCGTGACAGTGTGTATCTTAATTTTTCAAAACACAGATTGATTATTTTCAAAATTAAAATCTATATACTTTTGGAAATATTGAGGGTTTACTATCGACTTAATGACTTCGTATGATACAGACTGTATATTATTATTATTATTATTATATGATTGATGTTCAATCGAAAAATATAATTACATACGTACCTACTTATTATGATATTTAACTATTCAATTTGATGTATTATTAATTTGTATATATATGGACATATAGTTGTAGTATATATTATCATATAGTTATTACTGATTATACTTTTTTATATTAACTATTTTTAGGTATGCTGTAGCCCCGTCAGAAATTCCAGCGGTCAGATTTTTAAAATTAGTAAATAATTCATGAGTCATGTGATACTATTAGCCATATTGGCAAAGGTACCTCACTAAAATATATAGATACCATAAAATATTTTATGAAAGGTGTACACTGTATAGGTACACATAAAACGACACCTGGCTACATCCTAGTTTATTATTTATTTTAAAAATCATAATATTACATAATATGACGTGATGCATATTTTTCATAAATTATTAAATTTGACATTGCTATAATATTGTTCCATAAATAATTTGGTAAATTAAAAAAAATCATGCGACTGGACTGTTTGTTACCACTTACCTACCTGTTAGTACTTATAGTATAGTCACTGATTTTATCAATATAAGTATATAATTATGTATACAAATAATTGCTTGGGGTTATAAATTAGGTGATTATAGTTAACATATAGTATATCTTAATAATATGTTAATATATTATTATTGTGTATTAGTTGTCAATTAGATTATAATGAATATATATACGATATAAATGATATAATATATTATATCTTAATAATATATAATTATATTATATACCTATTTATATTAGTTGTCGATAGTATACATTTAATACTAAAAATATTATGGTTTATTATTATTATTTCGTTTTGATAATCTAGTCGGAATGTCGGAATGGTTCGTGATTTCTCGTGAAAGAAATAAATAATAAAGCTCTCAGATTAAAAATAATCGTCGTGTGCAACACTTGTGCCAAGCGTACGTCCTTTTGTGTATACGATTTCTACACGGCACTTTTTTTCTTGTTATATTTTGTACGACAGTCTTTAGACATTAAGAGATAAAAAAAAAATTGATTAAAAACTTAAACTAATAAATAAATAAATAAATAAATAAATCGTCTCGCAGTTTATCATTTATGTAGCCGGATTTGAAGAAAAAAAAACAATTAAAACTCAAAATCAAATCACGTTCAACTAATTAAATATTTTTTGAACCTGCATAATATAGTAGGTACCCATGTACAAAAAGTGTATTATATTAAATAGGTGTACACGTACCTATATACGCATATTAGTTACTAATTAACCACAATATATTGTTTTTAAGACTTGTAGGTACGTATTATTAAGAATTATCGATTACCTATTATATTACTCACTAAAATTGACTGTTCTATTACTAATATAAAACACGTCATACAATACAAAGGTACATACCATATTTTAGTATTAGTATAATTTAGTACATATACTATAATTACAACATAGCATAGACGAGAGGTGGAAAGAGGTAAAATGTGGGGGAGGAGGCATCACGCACACCACTAAAAGTTTAAGTTTTTTTGTATTTTAATTCACACGTACCATGTGCAATTATAAATTACCAACGCCGGGCCAATTATAAATTATTGGTATAAATATAATATGATTCATATAATTGGTATTTAGTTTCTATAATATAGATAATAATATAATAATATAATTTAATATAATATCATTAAAAAGTGATATAATTTTAGAAACCTAACCTCATCACAAAATAAGATTTTTACTGCGGAACTAAAGTCTTATAAGTTTTCATAATATCTATATTTAGATTATTGTAATTTTTATGCAGTTATTAGGTATATTAATATTATGTCCCGTCATTTCATCGTAAATAATTTACCCCATCGATCGCAAGATAGTTCAATGTAATACAAATTTACCAAAACAATATTTATCAAAATTCAAAACTTAGAACAATATAGTATTCGAATATTAATACAAAATATTATATAATAAATTAAAAATAAATAATAATAATAATACAAATTGAGCTTGAATAATTACATTAAAAATAGTAATAATAATAAAAACAGTTAGGTAAGTTTGCCAATTTACAATAATATGGTGTATTGCAAACCTATATTTTTACAGTTTTTACTACCTACTAAAATTAAACTTCTTAACTAAACAACTTAAACTTGTAAATTGTATGCAATCCCGGATTAAGGCTTCTAAGAGCCCAGGTTGATGATAGTTGGTTGTGTGTTCTCCATCAATGATCAATCGAAATCATAAAGTCAACAAGTAGTTAAACTTATTGTAATATTAAGACATTTTACTTATATTTTAGCTCATCAAAAGTCTTTTCTGTTAACACCACTTCCGTACATCTATTTTTATCCCAGAGGAATTATTCCCGAACAATATTTCAAGTCTTCATTGATTCCGTCCATCCAATATTTTCTGGGTCTCTTGGTCATTTACCTGTTACCTGTTGGTTGTCATTCTATATAGTATTTCTGATTCCTTCTTCCTTTTCTCCGCGCATAGCAAACCTCTACCATTTAAAACTATTTGTTATCTATGGTACTAGGGCATTGATTAAATTTGCAATCTTTAATCAATATCTAGATAATTTTGTTATTTCTCACGAGCCACAGCTATTATACATTTACCTGCATTGTCTCTTTTCAGCATAACATATTATTCTCAATTTATTTTATTTTCAAATATACCTACCCATAATGATTAATCAATCAATATTCAATTCTTTTGGTGGTATGACATACATCGGATTTATATATTATAACGTAGGTTTTACTGCCACTATGCAAGTACAATTTTAATTTGGTCTATTTCTAGAAAAACTTTTAATTAAATATTGTAGTAGTGCTTACTTGAGTAGAATGTTCTGATTTATGTTGTCTGCTTGATATCTTATAGGTACCTCCAATAATTTGTATTATTTAAGTTTACATCCAGATACTTGAACGAGTCCAAGTTCTCAAAAACGAATGTTCCAGCTTTTCAATTGCATTTAAATAATAATTCTGATTTCTGACATAGTTACACCTAAGTATTCTCTTAATTTATAAATATCTAGCCTTATTGTCCTTGAACGTAAATCAACATTTAATTTGTATTATATATTTATATGTTAGGTACCTATATATGTTCGTATCTATCGTCTAAAAATTCAAATTTTTTTTTGGATAATCCTAAATTTATTCCTGGTTCTGCTTTTTGGTTCATCCCTTTAATGATCTTCCAAAGAGAAATATTGAAAAACAGTGGTAATTGTGTACAGCATAGTTTTAACAATTTGTGTTAATAATGCAGCATACCTCCTTCTTTCTCCAAAAGTATCTGGTAGTGTAATTGTGTGCCCCGTAAATACTATAAATTATATAGATTTAGCCGATTTAGGTACTCATATTTATTTTCTATTATTTGGTTGATAATTCACACCTAATCTACCAACGACTTATTTTTGCGAAAGCTACATTAATAAACTCCAATACGCGTATCATCTGCAGAAGTCTGTTAAAATATTTTAGTAAAAACCTTATAGTAATATGCTGCATTTAAGAAGGGATATACCTCTTTGCTATAAATCATACTGTCCTATTATTTTTTGTACCATGGTATAACTTTATTGCGTCGTTGTAATATCCTGGGAAATTTTCTTCACTCTATATTATATTCGCTTACTTACATATTATATTATATAATCAGTCGTATCTACAGGGAGAGGGATAACGGTGTTTGGTAACCAAAAAAATAATCCTAGATATTAGATAAACTCAGCCCCTCCCCCAACATAAAATGTTGGGCCTCTGTACTAAATGTTTTTGAGGGCCATATAGGTACAAACCTTCCAATAATAAAACGAATTATTTGAATAGAATGTTTTATCATGTATACTACAGCCCCGATGGGTGACTACCGATAGTCGAATGGTTTAACGTGGAGGTTTGTGTAGTTAATGTAATTGACGGACACATGAAACCCGTTGGTTAAGAAAAAAATTGATACTTTTTTGTTAAGCATTATAATATTTCCAATTAACTCCATTGATATCACATACAATTTATTTTGAAAACAATATTATATTTTTTAATTTCAATAGAATTAAGTTGATTTAAAATAATTTGGTGGCGTTTTCTTAACAGCAATTAATATTAAATTGTAATATTATAGGTACTATATGTAAGTTTCAAATATAGACACTAAACACATGTTAAAACAACCACAAAATATGAGCCTTGGCGAAAAACCGACGTGCAAATGTGTAATAAATCGACACTCGTTGGTGTTAAAATAACTACAGATTTCTATGTGTGATATTAGGTAAGAGTGGCAATGTAGAAAATCTAGGAATTTTACACGTTAGGTGGACATTTTTGGATAATATGGATAACTCTGTAAACATTTTCCATAATATTGTCAGGTAATTTTCATATAATTCCTAGGAAATTTATAGAACTACCAATTTATCGTGTGTAATGTGAACTTTTAACTGTTTAATGCAATATTAATTATGTTGTTGAGTTGTGAAAAAAATTTAAAAACTATTAAAACTATAATATTGGTGTTTAATTTCCTATTTTAATTGATTAGTTATTAGTTATTACGTCTTATTATGGTCAATAGTCATAGGTATTCCATAGGCCATAGCGATATTATGTCACCTGATATTGATTATTGTTCATATCTAGGTACCTACTACCTTGGTAATAAATATTGTGAATTAACTTGATAATAATTTTTGTATTATACCTCTATTATTATGATCTCAACATTTCCAAATTCCCGAAGTATACATTTTTAGTTAGTTTTTTTCCTATTGGTTACCTTAAAAATTAGAGATATCTTTTATATCTGTCTTAATATACACACATAATTGTTAACACCCACAACAACAAAAAAGTTAAAGTGTAGTGAATAGCCTACCCTGAGTGGCGAGTGCCCTGGGTTTGTTGTAATTAAACATAATGAAAAATTATTTAACATTATAAATGAAGTACAAAGCTGCCGCACGATTTTGATGTATAAATATAATTTATAAATATTATAACTTTTGATAGTACTCATCATACTATATTATGATTTATGGTAATCAAAAATTTTAGTCAACTTTATATGCAACCCCGCATCTTAATACCTCTCTTTTTATTAGGTATTTACCTATAGGTATACAGAAATAAAAATATATTATACTCTTATAGTCTTATCAAACTTTATTTCCATATGAGGATTTTCATAGTATTATTTACTATAACGGTGACTATAGTATAACTATTACTATTAATCTTTGGGGACTAAGAACATTTTTTATAGTCATCTAATAACTGGCTTTCTTTAATACGGTTCAATATTTATAATAATTTTCTACTAGAACACCTATTATTGGAATTTATGTATAAAATATGAAAATATTTCTATTAAATTACATATGCATATAGGTACATAATATTATTAATGCTGATATTAATGCTAATAAATGTTGTAGGTATACTCGCGAGATGTATCAAAATAACCCTTCATATAATATACATTATACTTCGATTTTAGATACACAAATATTCAACATAAACATTACTGTATATCTCTTTTTACTCAAAGTTCAAATATAAACCATTTATACCCATTGTATATTACACCCGAAATAGACCTATGTGTGAACACTATCTTATTGAATTCGTTCACCATCGCGTGATCATTTTGGCCAGGTTAGACACGTGACCTATTTTAGTCATTTACACAAGAAGCCCATTTTATTTTGGCATATTATATTATGTACTATCTATATCTGAGTTTCCCTTTTTTCTTCTTGCCCCCCTCTTTGTGAGATATCTGTCCTTGGGCCACCCACGCGTATCTAAGGTATGATCGGACGAAAATAGTACTAAAATGTTCTTTCTATACCTTAAGATGTATGCCAAGAATTCGAAAATTCAAAAAAAAAACCCCCGGTAGCTACAGGTGATTTTATACGAGCATGTCAACGTTGTTTATTCATTAATACGTATTTAAAATTAAACCGTTATGGCCAATTAGTTCGATGTATTACATTTCAGATCTATGTATTCATTTATATTAATTCAAAATACTAATAACTTATTTTAATACAATTTATTTAATTATAAACAATGTGTAGCAACATAAATAACTGTCTAATGTAATCAACTAACTTGAAGAACTTCAGTTCTAATTAAACTAATGTAAAAATGATTTTTATTTTTTTTATGATTATTAATAAATATATAGAAGTAAACAAATTATCTGTTTTTTCTATTACTCTGAATATAAAAGTTATTTTATGCCAAATATGGGCAACTGGAAGTCCTTGAGACGTGTACTTTATTATCCAGACCAAGCGGGATTTTAAAATGTAAATTTTTAGAATTTTTTTAAGAAAATGACCAAAAATAGTATTTTTATTACTTTTTCAGTCATTGGTTAAAACGTAATTGAAAGGACACCGGAAAATGATCCGTTTGTACTATGTTGTATTATAAAGTTTTTTTTTTTATTTTAACAAAATTCTTTATTACGCTATCTGTTGAAATTAGAACAATAAGCTTAAGTGATAATAGAACAAAATAGACAGAAGAGACTGAAGGAAGAGGCCTCCCATCGGAGGTACTTTATCATGAATGTATTATAAAGTAATTTTATTTTTCATAATTTGATATACCTACCTATACATATACTGAAAGAGAAAATACGTCTCATTATTTTAATGTGTATACCTACATATTATACACCTTTCAATAGTGTAAAGATATTGCACTTTTTTAAAACTAAAATATAAAAAAGCCGGTAAGACGGTAAGTGGCTGTCGCTCTGCTGTACAGTTGGTACAAGTGGGTCACTGTATAATGGATGTATTAAATTAGAATTCAATGATATAATATCATTGTATACGAAAAACGATTCTGAGAGGAGACGGTTTGTCAGTCTGGATATTTTATATTGTAAAAAACACTAATTCGTAGAAATTTTTTATTCGTTTCTATAATGGTGATAAACAAAATGTTAGAAATTAAAATCCTGTTTTTAGCTGTTTTTCGTAATTTGTCGATGGTTTTACCATTGGCATTAAATAACTATATCGAAAAATGACTTCTTTAAGGTACCGTCTTGATCCAATTTGCTAAAAGACAAGATACTATATATGTTGAAATCGAAGCACTCTTCTGGTAGACATTGTGTATACATTTTGTATAAAAATACGGGATAAATAAAAAAATTAAATAAATAAACACCATTGTAAAACCACTAGCTTCCTCATGCAGAACATAACATATTAAGTTACTATAAATACATTTTCCAAGACGTATTCAATCAAATATCGTAAATATCAGTAGAAATTATTGATGTTGTTTTAAGGAGTATATTAAGTAACTACCTACTTATTATTATCTATTCTAAAACTTACTAGCAAAATGATTGTTACTTAAACTGAAGCTTCATATAATTTAATGAAATGAGCTTAAAAATTAAATTCGCATAACAAACAAATCGGAGAACTCGCTCTGCTATATAATAGATGTCGAGTGTACCTCGTCATTGATTAGGTCACTGCAGTAATATATGTGTTAAATTTAAATTCAATCATATTGCATAGGGAAAACGATTCTGAGCACAGTCTGTCAGCCTTTCTCAATAGGTACCTAGTATATTAAGTTATCAACAATTTATATTGCTGTCAGTTATTTATTTTTGAATTATTTTTTTTCCGAAAACATCGCGTTTATTATATTATTGTAATATTATTTAATACTATAATTTATTGTATACATTTATATCATATTATACTATTATTTTTTATTAACTTTTTAGTCAATACCGGCTTACCATAGCATGGTGTGAATAGGGTCGTAGGTACAGGTATAAATAGGAAATAGCTTAAGATGAGGTCACCTCACTGTCTACGAACAACATAGACGAAATGCATTCACGCAAATAATTTTATGAGTAATCTTAGAGTAAAATCGCCCTTCAAAAAATGTATAGATAATAATATTTCTTTGGAAATGTCATATTGATTTGTTAAATTAAAATTTTCTCAAAATAATTTAATATTTATTTAAATTTACAAACTTTTTTTTAAGCGAAATATGGAGTCAAATAATAATAAAATATAAAAACTATAATATTGACAAACTCGAAATTGATAAATGATTTCACTTGAATGCGTTTTATCTATGTTTGGAACGTGGGTTTGAGAGAAAGAACAATTATATAGTGCTCTGATATTCTCTCAAAATTAATTAAAATATTTTGAAAATTTCATTGATTATAGTAAAAGAAAATTATATAGATATGCAAAGTTATTGGTTTCCCGATTATATTTTAAAGTACTGGGAATTAGACCCCCCCTCCCACAAAGTACCAATTAGATCCATTTTGCTTGCTACTAGAAACCTTTCTCAAAGTTGAAAATTGAAGCATTTTTACTTTTACAAAATGTAATGACAGTTACGTTAGGTACAAAAATAAAAAATAAAAATACACATAACCAATATAACCTACAACCAATAAATTTGTTGCTACAGTCAGAATATAAAACGAAATGGATTAGTTACTTATTTATTATTTGTTAATTATTATCGATAAATTGTAATATAATAACTACTAAAAATATTACTATTTTATTATTTATGATTTCAATTTGTAGAGGGACCATTGACACACATTTAGTATAGTATGAAATACCTATATATATATAATGTTTAAATTAAGGTCATTTTAAGGTAATCAATACAATTATTATCACTCAAAATGTATTATTTTATAATATGTTATTGGTATTAATTATTAAAACATTCCTACTATTATTTTGCACTTGGATTCGTTTTTACACAATTTTTAATACATGCAAATGTGCAATTAACATTATCTATACTATCATGTACTATTTACTTACATTATTTTAAAATTTAATTCATTCTAGTATATAATGCATTTAAGATAATACATAAAATAGCATGTGTAATGATTTATTGATAATAAATTGATGATAATTATTGTAAGTTCTTAAAATTCTTAATTTTTAAATTATAACACGGACATTCACTTTATTTGGACATTAACCCGTTACCCATACATTTGAACAAATAGCGTAAACGTAGGCATAGCGAAGGTAGAGAATAATAGTTTTTACAGTGCACTAAAATTAGACCAAAACAAAAGAAACGCGTGTGTGTATCAATTAAAAGTTTAAAATTTAGATCTAGAAAGTTTTAAAATAATATTTGAATGATCATATGCCAAGTACCGTGTAATTCGCCCCCGCATTATTTATGTTTTTAAATGGAATACTAATGTCTCCTTAAGTGCAAAAATGTTGATGTTCATTTTATAAATATAATTTTTTAAGTATTTGTAACAATACAATTTTTTTTCTATTTTTATTGGCAAAAGTATATGTACCAAAAACCCAATGTAAATTTAATAATCTTTGTATTTACTATTTATATGTATATTTTTTATCCTGAAATTATACTATTGTAGATCAAGGGGATACTAAATATTCTTGCGTAGGAGCGTCTTAAAGGGCGGAGCAAATGTGCCGTGTGCAATACTGTAGTAGGGATAAAAGCAGTAGAACACTTTGATTAAAGTTCGAGAACATTCACAAAACCGAAGCCGAACACGCCTGTAGTACAATCTCCGTTTACTAAGGTGAGTAAATATTTTATTTTAATATTCTATTATAAACAATAATTTAATAATAAAAATAATAAAATTATAATTTTTTTAAATTAAATATTAATGTAAATCACACAACATAGTATTAAATAAAAACTTTTGATTTTTTCAAAATTTATTTTAATTCTGTAATCGAATAAAATCTGGGATTAATTTAAATTTAATTAAATTACGATTTATAATAATTTAGTGAATATACAAGGAGTGTATCACGGTGATCTGCAGACAACTGATACATACAAATGTAATTTCAATCAAAAATTGTTAGATCTTCCTGATACTCAATGAATACCTTTTGTATACCTAACCTATTGGTTTGAAAATATAAAGTTTTCTATATTCACCAATTGTATTTATTAATTACAATATGTTAAGTAGGCATTAAATATTTAATTGATATTTCTTATATTTAGTTTATATTCAATCTACTTGATTATTTTCTCTTATTAATTTAAATTTTATTCAGTAGGTATATAAATTCCAATTAATAATGCACTGCAATATCTTATAATACCTATAGTTATAATATGTCAATGCCTGTTATGATGCCTGTTTAAAAGTCAAGTTTCACTAAAAACTTTAATAAATACTCTTACATAATATTATAGTAAATTTAAAATTTGTTTCTTATTAACCGTTATATTATTATATTATCAAAATTTCATACAAAAGAAACCTACTACCATATGATTTAATTTATATATTCGACTATAATCTCGATAGGTGTGTGTCAAATTAAAATATCATAATTTGCTTTTAAATAAAACTGCCCAACTTTAATAATTTAAAGTATATTTTTTACAAATAATGTATATGTACTAGGTATTATCAAATTATATGGATCGTTGTTTTTAATTTTGAGTAGTCGGTGTGCTTGCACGTACCAATTTATACATTTATTATGAACAGTGATCTGTATATGCTAGTTTAACTGTATACCTCTAGTACTTATGTAATGTGTGTACCATATAAGTATACAATGCTCGTGTACTATTTTGTAGTGGTTACCTGTAATCTGTATACATTGTATTGATGATGAGTAGTTCATATTTAATATTTATATTTCCATTATACCATTTTAGTTAATAAATCAAGAGTGAGTAACATTTTATTCTATAAATGCAGCTAATACATACTCGGAGGTCATTACATTCTTCCACGTTAGTTTTATCCTTATATGGGTACCCAAGTGATAGTGTAAATGGAATTCTAAACTTTCAATGCTTCACATTATATCGATTATGTATATTTATATTAATATGACGAATTTAACCTACAATTACTTAGACACCCTTTGTTATTGTACGTTCACTCAACTTCTATAGATTTCCGGTGTTCACAAATGTTAGTTGTATTTAATGTACCTACATTATTTTCATAATATTATAAAATAATTATTCGGTATTTTTTTTATATCCTTATACCTATGTGTGTATAAGTTCAATATTTTTTCCTCTTTGACAATTTATAGCGCTATTTTATTTTTTCCTATATATGACATAAAAAAAATAGGTCAAAGTGTCCAGGAGTGAATAATGGCTCATAGCCAATCGTACTTGTCAAGTATCGCCAAATGCTATTAATATATAATTAAGTAGTATATACATATATTATATTGTGTCATTTAACTTCTCTATCCCTTTCTCTCTATATCTCTCTATTTTTTTTCTATTAGTCCTCGATCTATTGGTGAACAACTAGTCTAAATTGAGCTGACATTTAAAATTCCTCATAATTTATTTACTATACTTATACTTATAGACTATAATATATTCTTACTGGTGACTATTTCACGGATATGAGAAACCATGTGCAAAATGTTATATCTAAATTATACATTTTTTGATTCTAAATTTAAATATAATTTCATAAATATAAGTGTCACTATGAGTAATTTTTTTACTCCAGACCACGTGTAAAAATGAACAACATTTTTTTTGGAATCAAGTTTGTTTTGTCGGTAAAAATATGTTATTATTCGTACCCGTTAGTAGGTTTGTTGAAGGAGTACCTACCTACTTAAATCGAACTCATGTATATATTGCAATAGAACAATATGAAATGATTGATGACGATTTAAGTTTTAAATATCCACAAATTGTCGTATTAATTGTCCTTTAATATCTACTTTATTGATTACAAAAAAATTATGCTCCTCGAATAAATCCGTCAAAACTGTAGGTACTTCGGTTAGGACGTTAGGTTTATAAATTTAACGTTTTATTAATAAGTAATATTAACATTATCATTCATACATAAGTAAAGTACCTTTAATATTGAATAATTTAAAATTTTGATTTTCAGTTTTATTTGTAAAATTATTTAAATCAACTCTCAAAATGCCTTTCGTCGCAATCGAACACCCGAAATGCGTAAAATGCACCAAATCAGTATATGCCGCCGAAGAGCGAATTGCTGGAGGTTATAAATGGCATAAAATGTGCTTCAAATGCGGTAAGATTTAAATATTTTAAATATTTTTTTTTTCTATTAATATATATTCTTGATGAAATCATGTAGAATTGTGTGGCAAGTTTTTGGACTCCACCAACTGCGCAGAGCACGACAAAGAGCTGTACTGTAAAAACTGTCACGGAAGAAAATACGGACCAAAAGGATACGGTTTCGGTGGAGGCGCTGGATGCCTGAGTACAGACAATGGTGAACATCTCAGCAACGTGTAAGAGAATAATAATTAATGCCCAAATTAATTCCTATTAATGGTCACATTTTACTAATTATTATCACAATGATTTTTTTCCGAGGAATCACAAGAACCATTTAATGATAGAAACATTTTTATCTTTCATAATTAAATATTTTACAAATAATAACTACCTACATAACCACACAAATCACACAATACATAATATTATTATAGTTACCTATTTTTAAAAAGCAATAATAATTATCGTTTGTAAGTTTATATTTATTGATTAGTTATTGTATTAATACGTACCCTATATGGATAATCATTTTTTAAATAGGTACATTTTTTATTTCTTATAATTTTTTACTATTTATAATATAATAGAAAAATACGAAACTAATTAGTAATTACTATAATTCAAGTGTATAAAAATCGCCCCAACAAAGTTTTCTTTGTTAGATAGTTTTCCTACGAGCATGTTTCAAATATATAATAATAAGTGTGTTTTTTTTAACAGCCTCTAATGGAGAAACAACCCAATTAAATACCTGACCATCCGAAGGACCTACCCATCAACCTATATTTATTTTTGCATGCAAGAGTAAAACCTTTTTAATATTTGCTTATACATACAAATTCACCTCTCATTTCTGTTCGTTTTAGAAGATATATTTTTTTAATAATTATATGTTAAGTATCCAAGCTTGTACCTATTTACCTACACATCAGTCTATGTACAGTGAACAAGCAATATATTGTATAGAGATGTTTTGTTGATTTTTCATTAAATTAATAATATTATTTCCAATGATTGTTTTTATTTTTATTTTTCGTTTATCTGGCAGCTTAAGCGATGCTTTCGGCTAATCATAACCATTATTTATTTTATTACTTTCATGATTTTAATTTTCGTACATATTACATAACAATGATTGCTTTGGAGAATACAATATAATATGAAATGTACATATTAAAATAATCTGATCGGGCATAATATTTAAGACTTATTTAATTTTGAAACATATTAATAACGCTATCGATACACATTTTTAAACATCTAGCAATATAATTAAATGTCGACTGCAGATACCTAAAGCACGCTTAAGATACCATTTATTTAGATTTATCATGTCTGACATGACTATTACCATTTTAAATCCTAAGCATAATATTACAAAACATATTGAGGTAATATGTAAAGAATCAATTTTAAGAGAGTTCATGGAATGCTATATTGTTTCACTTCTAGAGTCCAAATGGCTTTAAATGGTGAGATTAAACTTTTTTAATAACTTACCATAGATACATAATACGTATATAAGTATAGTATTTATATATACTATATTATATCACATGAGTCTTTGTAAATTGGAAAACTTATGCTTATTGATGGTTATGCTTTCACTAATGTATATATTGTAATTTTATTTGTGTACCTATTTATCTTGTTTTAATCTTTCGCTTAATGAGTCATACCTATTTAACAATAATACTTATAAAATAACAATAATACGGAGAGGTGAACTTTTATGATTTGTAAATATTATTTTTACTGTTGAACCTAAATGGTACCAACAGTAATTAATTATTGTTGTTTTTTTTTTTACTTCAGCCAGCTGCAATTTTGGATTGGTGTCATTATAATAATATAATGATGATTTATGAAAATAATGTTTTTTTTTAAATTGTACTTCACTTTATAAAATAGCATAATATACTTAACTGTAATTTTTTGGGGAAACTTTGCTCAATAGTTAATGATAAATAATCGTAACCTTTTATACACTAAACATATATTTTTAAACTTACAAAACCACTATACTTTATACTTAGTTACATAATTTATAAATTTAATCCATATAATAAAATCAAGTTTATAGTTTTAAGTTTACTTTTGAAAAATGTTCAGTTATAATTCAAAAATACTAATTTTCTATACATTTAAATAAATATTTGAAAAAAAAACATAGATATAGATATATATTATACATAATATCTTAAATTAATACACGTAAATTGTATAAATATATATTATATATAATGATAATAAGAGTCAAATCTAAATTAAAATTGGTAATTCAAGATTTTATATACATGTATATCCTGTATTAACTATTTAATTGACATAGATACATTTTTAAATAAATAATAACAGTTGTACATTTAAGTATACTTTAAGACTTCAATTTGACTTAAAGTTTAAGTTGAGAATATAAATATTCTCATTAATTAAAGCCTTTATTTTTTTTTTAAATCTTAAATTAACTATAGTAATATATTAAGAAAACATATAATTTTACTTACTTATTTTTAGTTTATAACTTTGTATTACTAGTTAATAATATTATGATCCCTTGGATAATATTATTTTTGATACTGTTTTATCTTTTAACTTTATGGAATTTGTCTATTTAACGCACAACTATTTTAATAATGCCTATATTTAATGGTAAAAAATCACTAAAACCACTAATATAATATTATACTTTATATTTGTATCATTATTACCTATATATTTACATAATCTGTTCAATACACTATGATTAACATTAATTACAACCAACATTTTACTATGCATTATGCGTTTATAATAAATTGCATTTTAGGTCTTACTATCATACTAAACCTCAAGGTGCCTCGGAATCACGATCTATGGCAATGGCTCCTGAAGGCGAAGGATGTCCACGCTGCGGTGGATTTGTGTACATGGCTGAGCAAATGTTAGCAAAAGGAAGAGTAAGTGTGATATTTATACAACTGCAGTCCAAAAACCACAATTTTAATTAGATCTATATAGGATATGTCATTTGATCGATATGGTATTCTAGGGATACCACAAAGAATGTTTCACCTGTTTTTCTTGTAACAAAACTTTGAATTCTGTGATTCATTGTGATGGACCCGATAATGAAGTACACTGTAGAGGTGAATGAGAACAAATATTTGTGTGAAAATGCATAAATCCTGATTTGTTTGAATGTTGTTTGTTGAAATTCGGAAATTAGTTTTATATTTAATTTTAACGTTGATTGAATTTAAATGGTGACATTTCCAAATAAAGTTAGGTTTGTTTACTTGTTAGCAATATACTTCTTAACTACCTGTACATTACCACCTTTGAGTGTCACCGAAATACCTATAACCATGTCACTTCAAATACTTACCTACGCATGATCTTTATTTATTAATTTAGTCTTGGCATCGAGAGTGTTTCAAGTGTGCTACTTGCACGAAACGTTTGGATTCGGTCAATTGTTGTGAAGGTTCTGATAAAGATATTTACTGCAAAGGTAAGATAATCCGTGTATTTTGCATGTTCTAACTTTTAACATAAATGTTTTTGAATCAGTATGTTATGGCAAGAAATTTGGACCTAAGGGTTATGGTTATGGACAAGGAGCTGGAGCACTTCAAAGCGATCCCGCTTATAATGGGTATGTTTATAATTGTATACACAGGCGAAATTTCAACTTTTGACTTGGGGGGCTGAATATATTAAAGGCAAGCAGACCATTGAAATATAGCATATTAAAATTGTATGTCCTAGGTATTTTTTTTTTTTGGGGGGGGGGCTTTGGTAAGTTTGGGGGGCTTAGCACCCTATGATTGTATAATCAGAAGTAATTAAAAAATACATCCATCTTTACGCTATATCTGAATTTTGAAAAAAAAAACGAACAAATAGGTAGTAAAACCGCCGAAAATATTTCAATTTATTTAATTGATATTATGACATTATGTAGAATCGGTACCTACATATTTTTACAATAAAAATGTATTTTATACAAATTTTATTATGTCAATACATAATAATTATTATATAATATATATAGTTGTATTATTTAAGC
The DNA here is from genome assembly GCA_016617965.1 of Macrosiphum rosae. NCBI lineage: Eukaryota > Metazoa > Arthropoda > Insecta > Hemiptera > Aphididae > Macrosiphum > Macrosiphum rosae. Next base: position 5,187 of record WHPZ01589288.1, on the reverse strand, counting down.
ATAGCGTTTTATAGGCTATTCATGAAAATACTTGCAGTAAATATTATTATTTTTTTTATATAGCATCAGTTTCCTTAGTAGCGAATCCAGATAATGTTTAAGGGATGGGGAAGATTTAAAAAAATATATTTACATGATAATATATTAGTAAAATATAATATATTTATATATATATATATATTGTATTTATGTGAGATTTGTATTAATATATGAAATTCTATACCTAGTCGGCAAACATGTCTAACTTATATGTAGGTAATAATATTGGAACCATATGAACAATTTATTATAGGTAGAATATTAGGATAATGGCCAAAAGGTGATCACCTCCTTATCGTCCCCCTTGTGTCCACCACTGAGTTTCCTATAGAAATTATTAGTTATCAAGTGAAGATTTTACCGATATTTTCAAAATAACAAATTTACCTCATGCATGTAACTTACTTTATTAAATTATATTACCCATTGTTTTATTTTGCTTGAATTACCAATTAATAATATTGTTTATGGAACATTATGATTAATTTCTTTTTTTTCGTGAATCATACAATAAAAATAAAAATTGACCAAGTTCAGCATAATACTCAAGTTTTTTTTTCCGCACAGTTTGTTATTCAAAGCGCTTCGGTCCCAGAGGTATAGGTCACAGAGGTGCTGGTTGTGAGTCAATTGGTTTAACATGTGACTTAAACGACGAAACCGAAAGGTATTTAATGATACCCAAAGGTCTCCCAACTATTTCTTTTTCATAGCATGCAATTATCTGTTTCGATAAATTATCATTTTACCTATATAACTCGTAAACGTACATAAATTTTCCATTATTTTCATGAACTGAATGTCGAATAGAATTCAATGCCCAGGATTTCCAAATAGTATATACCATTACCAAAATGTTTTCTCTTTTTCTTCTTATTATTATTCTATATTATTATGTCATGAATGAAAAATGTTTATTTTTATATTTAGGGATGTTAGCACATCTCGAGCTCCTATTATTGATACGAGTACAACTTCTATTAAGGCAAAAGCAGGAGAAGGGTGTCCACGTTGTGGAGGTGTGGTATTTGCTGCTGAACAAGTGCTTGCTAAAGGAAGTGTAAGTAACAATTGTAGACACATACTGTGATTGTGTAGTGTGTACTGTGTAGCTATGCCAATAATTAACAAATTTAAGTTTCCAGTACCTAGTTAATAAATATTTGAATCATTAACAAATATAACAAATAAAAATCGTTTAATTATAATTATAACAATAAACATTGTTGTATTTCTCAAGGAATGGCATAGAAAATGTTTCAAATGCAAGGATTGCAATAAAACTTTGGATTCAATAATTGCTTGCGATGGACCCGATAAAGATGTATATTGTAAAACTTGTTACGGTAAAAAATGGGGTCCTCACGGATATGGATTTGCTTGCGGCTCAGGATTTCTTCAGACAGACGGCTTGACGTTAGTAAACATTATTAAAATATTTTTGGCTTTACTTTATACTACCTATGTAATATGTAATTCGAACGAATACATATTATCAGTTATAATTAACTTATGACACCAATCATAACCATAAAACTATATATTTTGACCGGGTGTAAACACGTTGGAGAGTAATGACCATCATTTGCCCATAATTCTTATTCGCGATCCCACTGATATAATTATATGTCTATAGTGGTTGAACTGCAAAAAATATAATATATATATATATATATATTCGTTTGTAATAGAGATGAACAAATTGCGGGATCGCGACCGTTTTATAATCCAGACACCACATCTATTAAGGCGGAGAAGGGAGAGGGTTGTCCGAGATGTGGCGGAAAAGTATTTGCTGCTGAACAACAATTGGCTAAAGGAGCAGTAAGTTTTTTAAAATAGTTAAATACTAAGCTTATCCATCGTTAATGTGCATCATACACTTAGACAATTAATTAATGATGTAAGTAAATTTTTAATCTGCACGCAGCTTGGCATAATATTATGCATTTTTTCAGAATTCATTACTGAAAATTATTATTTCATGACAATATAATATTGTCAAAGACTACCTTATAAAAAAAACATCACGATTTTTCGATTTTAATATTAAGCATTTAATTTTGAAATTCATAAAATTATTAACAGATGTGGCACAAAATTTGCTTTAACTGTGCTACTTGCCACCGGCCATTAGACTCTACATTAGCTTGTGATGGACCGGATAAAGAAGTTTACTGCCGATCCTGTTATGGAAAATATTTTGGACCCAAAGGATTTGGATATGGACACTCTCCAACTTTGGTTTCCACCAAAGGAGAATCTACAATGTTGTTGTAAGTACTGACAATCAAAAATATATATATTTTTTTAAAACAATTTTACAAGATATCTAAATTAAATATTTTTAAAACGGAGAACTTGTTTTATTATTTAACATTTTTTTTTTAGCTCGGAAGCAAGACCAACATCTGGAAACAAGAGCAGAAATGGTAATGGGTGTTTGAGGTGTGGATATGAAGTTTATGCCGCTGAACAAATGATAAGTAAAAATAAGGTAAAGACATTTTACAGTTTTATTACTTAATTAAAATATTAAAGTACTTACCTGTTAACTAATTTAATACAAATAAATACATTTTCCTAAATCATATTTTAATGTTCTTAAAGAGTAAAGTAAAATATAAAAAATATACCTATAATTTTTTTAACTGAAATGTTAATATATAACATTCTTTACGAACATTAATATCGTCTGATTAATTAATTTTGTAATTTATAAGTTAGTATTAAAAACGAAGCATGTTACTATGGTAACACATTTGGCAGTACCTATTATTAATATATGGTGTATATAGTGGCGAAGCAAGGGTATGGCGAACTGTGCCTACACCAGGGGCGCAAATTTGTGCTTTTAAATTGGTACTTATTTTTATTCTACCTTCAAAACTACATTTCTTTATTACCTATACGGCTATACATTTTGAAATGTGTATGATTTTGTTTATCTTGTTTATCTTTAAATTCGTGTTTCGTGTGTGTGTGTGTGTGTGTGTGAACACTGAACATCGAGCTTATCGTTATCGGATCGCCCGTGGCCCGTCTATATATAATATGAATATTACGTAGGTCGAATAAAGGAGTCATGCACACTTAATGATCTTATATTTCTATTTATTTTTTTGATAACTTAACATTTTTTTTTTCAAGTGATATTTTTTCAGATGACTTAACCACAATAATATTATGTTCTCTTTCCCCACCATGTTGCATTTTAATGTTGAAAATTTGTCCAACATCACCATATGCACTTGTATCATACTAATAAATAATGTTCTTTATAAATTATAATATATAACACATGTCACAATAATATATATTTTTTAAATTTATTTTTAGTCCTGGCACAAGAGATGTTTTACTTGCGCTGATTGCAGTAAATCATTAGATTCGACAAGTTTGAACGATGGTCCTGATGGCGATATTCATTGCAGACCTTGTTATGCAAAACATTTTGGGCCGAGAGGTTGCGGCTTCGGTATGGGTGCTGGTGTTCTGTCTATGGCATAAATGATTACTGTGAAATGAATGCAAATCAAAGGCTAAAGAATATAACTTTTAAACAAACTTTATTCGGACGTTGTTTTATGCTTTTTTTTCTTGTAATATCATCCACCCCAAATATACTAATTATTTTAATAAACATTTAAAAAAGTCATGATTAATTTAATATTGTTTTCATTTTTTATTTTATATGTATTCAAATACCTGTATAATTTTTTACTTTCAAAGCTTTATCAACGTCGTTTTATATAATTGTGCGTAAAATTCTGGAATAATAATAATTACTATTGAAAAATCGAAACCAATAACATTAATATTAAGATAACTTTAATTCTGTGCATATGAATTGGACCATAATTATGCCATCAATATATCTTTGCATCATTTTCGGTACTGTGATTACTATTGCAATTTGGCGTATATATTATTGAAAATGTTTAAAATGAACAGTGAAAATATAATATTGAACTTTATCAGTGCATTAAATATATGTTTTAAATATATTATTCATTACTTATAATATTGTATGAGCCATGAGGTCAGAAATTGTCCATACATATCTTTATAACAATTATAGAAGACATATATAAAAACAGAAATAATTTTATTAACCATCAATCCAACCGCTACACTTTTCTTGCTAAAGTGACGGATATCGAATACTGACTTGTAAACGATAAGTGAAATCATATTGTATCGCGACGTGGTCTTTTTTGATCTGTATGATTTCTGTAGATAATTTATTAAAACGTAAATAATTGATATAACTTTAATAAACGTAAACTGTGAACGTGATTAACGTCGATCTGATCGTTATAACACGAATCTGCAAACTAGGTATATTACTTGTACGCTTATTGGTATATTAATATTATACTAAACTGATTTAATTGAAATTGGTATAAAAAAAAAAATAAAGTGGAACGTGCAATTAAATCCGATAACTTGTAGAATTATTATACTTACTTGATCCGTCAAACCTGAAAGTTTGATAGTTTAAAACCTAAGATATTTTAATTAGAACTTCACACAGGCACGTAGCCAGATATTTTTCTATAAGGGGGCCAACATTTTTTGGCCCCTTTCTGTTTTTTATACCCAATATCACTCACCTCCTTATCAGACAATAATTATAAAAAATAATACTACATTTCACAATATATTTTCTGTATTAGTTTGGCATTATATTTTTATTATACATTAATATACAATAATAAAAATATAATAAATAGGTACCTACTTATTAGTATGAAAAATTATTTATAATATTATCAATTAGTTAAATCAAAATGCCATGAATAAAATCATTAATTAATTAAAACAATTTATGAAAATAATGTAGTCACCAAATACCAAAAGTCCAGAAATATATACATTAATACCTCCGATATAATATAATATACTATATTATTATACTTAATACAGATAGTGTTGAGATTAATAGTGTGCAAATTATAATGCACTAAAACAATATTAAATAATTATCATCTTAATAATAAAAATAAATAAAATAGGTACTTAACTTTATCAACAACATTATAGTATAAAATGTCTTAAAAATTTAAAATATGTAGTACCTAATGGCTAAATAATATTCATCTATTATTAATTAATACAGATTAATATTAATATGTACCTACTACC
>WHPZ01589287.1:10192-42490 GCA_016617965.1 Macrosiphum rosae | reverse complement strand
TTTTTTTATCATACTTATTGTAAGCCCATCATAAACATGTCTTCAACAGGACTGCGCAGCGTTTTTTCTTTTCATTTCCAGAGTATTAACCGCCTTAATCCTGAATTTTAATTACGTCGCATCTATATACCCCAAGACTTGGGTTATTAGTGTTAATTAATTCGGCTTGAGCTTGTTGCGAAGATTTGAGGGGGGGGGGGTGCGGGAGAGTCGACTAATAGTCGAACTACGGGAATTACCGGGCACGTCACTCGTCTTCCCATGGGAGTTACCCAAACATACCGGAGTGCGGGTAACCCTTTCGTTGCGTACGGCTATATAATATATATATGTATGGTATACTCGTATATATAGTTGATACAAAAGCTTATTAATTGGGAATTGGCCCCCCGCAGTTCACATGTCGACGTTTCTAAAGCTCACGATCAGACCTCGTTACGACCGTGTTTCATATATGTCTAATATACATACATATGCGCTGAGAGTATTTAAATTTTAAACACGTGTATAATATTATACGCATTAATCTATATTATGCATGTTATATATATATTTGATTTTTTTTTTTTATCATTGCTCCGCTAATACTCAACCGTATATGCATTCATATACGAGAGAAACTCGCTATGCGTATTTCGATCATATTATTATATTATAGTCGTCACGATTTGTTTTAGACGCATCTGCTGCAGCAACGAATCTATATACCAGTCGTTTTGTGCTAAGTTTTTTTTATTGCCCGTTAAATGAGGGTTGTCGTTTGTATGTTGCAGGTATTATGCGTGTAATAATGCAGTTAGTTATTGTTAATAGTAACCTTGCGGGCCACGGCTACAGCGCGATAAAAAGATTTATTGAAAAAATTTCGAATAAAATTGATATTATCAATCCATTAAGATGTATATGGATTTAAAAATGAATATTAATACCTGTTGAGGGATTATCATCACTATAAGCATAATATTATACTGAAGTTATTCTAAATTTCCATGTTATTGTTTTGTATAGTGCGTACTTGTTTATGTTATACATTTTATGTTATTGTTATATTTTATAATTACTTTCAAATCTTAAATCTCTATAATCATTAAATCACGTAAAAGTTTTAACGATGTATGTACGAACCTTATTTTTAGAAGCACCATCCTACTTAAAGAAGGTGTGCAGTAATATTAAAAGTGTATTTGTATATTAAGTACAATTTTTTAAGCAAATAAATAATAATAATATTATTATTAATAGGTATATGAAAAAAAAAAATTATTGGCAAACGCTCTGCAAATCAGTTTAACGCGTTGTCATAATGTTTGCTCGAGAACTGTAGTTAGTTCTTTTTTTCTACCTAACCGATTTATTTTGTCATATAGTGATGTAAGCAAAAAAACAAACCATTACTCTCGTATTATGTGCGTTTGAAAAGTTATGGAGAGTTTTGAAACAATAGAATTGGTCGAACTCCGCAAAATAAACCGTCATTTTCGCGATGAAATTTGTTTAAAAAAATATATTATAATTACCTATAGAATAACAATTATTACTAAATATATTATTAAATTTTTATCATTATTATAATAAATCTTAATGTGCATAATAATACCTAATTTATAATTCTCGTTTCAGACGTTTTACTCGCATATACAAAACGCCGTGTCACGCTTATAATAAAAATAATATAAAGTTTATCGGACACTAACGACGTAACACGGTGTAAAAAAAAAAAAAAAAAAGGCGTATAAAAAAGTGCATGCATGTCCATTAGCGACTATCCATACACGCTCGTGACGACGACGTGACCGGAATGCGTTCTAATCGTTTCCCGTATCATCATTTTTCACACATAATATGATATTCAAACTGATTTTTAAAAAGCTCCTCTGCGGACCCGAAAACGTATGCAAAGGCCACGGTGGGTGTGCGGTGGGGGGGGCTGTACAGTATGTCGCGCAGTGTGTATATAATATATAATATGTGTATATAAAAAAATATATATATTATACAGAGCGACGTGTGACGGGACGACTAACCGACCGGCCGCGGTGTACGCGAACCATTAACCGACCGATAAAAAGCGAATTTAACTTTTGAACCCGGAATTACATCGGGGAATTTCTGGGCGACGACGGGATGGAAAAAACTGTTATAAATGAAGATTGATAGTGGGGCGCCGAGAGGATGCTGACCGCCAAGGCGTGTGCTGGCCAATTTTTACCCCATGAACGATATATACATAATACATGTATATATGCGTGTGTGTGTGTGTGTGTATATAAACATATAGACAATATAGTCGAGACGAGAGCGTTGCGGTAAAGGGTCCAGTGACAGTTTAGCGATGACCTGGACTTGTTGGACCGCGCGGTAATAAAACTGTAGAAAAGAAAAACGTCGGACCCTCCTACACGTAAGATTGTATATTATGTTATATACGTATATTATTATAACGGTAGGGTATTTTCCTTCGGCCGAATTACATTTATATTATATTACTATAATAATCCCCAGACGTTGGTCTACGCTGCACTGCAGTCGTGACCCACGACATATATTATGTGTACAAGTTTATGTAAAGGGTAAAATATGTCTTTTATTCGGAAACACGGCTCGTGTTCTATTTATAACCACGCCGTATTGGTCGTCTTATCTTCAAGGGCTTCTTCAGACCTCGGGGACACCGATAGTAGTTGTAGGTACCTATAATAGTTGTACCGATATGCGTTGACCTGCACATAAATATTTAACGGTTTTAAATTAGATTAATGCGTTCGAGTAAAAACAAAAAAATTCGATCGACCGAAAACGGACATTGTACGGCGTATTACGGTTTAAAACGTTTCCGTTGCGAAAAGAATACCCATAGGTTTATAATACGTTTAAATTACTCGTCTGTCAAACTGTTCATGAATTTTTGATGCACCCGAGCGTGCGGTGAATAAAACATAATATCATGGGAGAAACGATTCCGAACGAATAGTAAAAACAAATTGCGCAATTTATCGCCTAGGTTCAAATACAATTCATACGTTAAAACGTTTTAAAATTGAATACACTATTAGCGACCGTTTGTTTTCGTTTCACATAAAAGTCTGAAATGTTGTCTGCAATTCAGATGGTTTAGTTTGTAGGAAGTTTGCAGTTTGTTTCTAAAAAAATAATAACTTTTACTTTTTGGAGGTGTCCGCTGTTTCGATATGTCCGTCAGCGGAGGTTTCACTGTAATATGGCAGGACTTTATTCTGTAATATCATGACCTAGGTATGAGTGTGTAAATTGCTTTTAATTTCCAAACCATAAGGATCATGGTCGACCGGCGTCCATTAAAATGTATACATTGAGCGACGAAAACATTTATTTATTTATGCATATGACACTCGGCATGAACGAAAATATTATATTCACAACCAAACGAAACGAAACGTTATAGAAATAATATAGGTAATGACAGTCGCAAAAATGATTAATTAATTGCTATAAAATTATAATTCGATCGGTTTTGTCGACGAAACGCGGGCTCTGTGACGTCGTGGTATTCGGTCGGCTTGCAAATAATATTGTATTCGCTCGTAATACATTGTTGCTTATTTATTTATTTTTTCGACAACATGCAGGGCTCGGGGACGACGAAAAAAAATGATTGAAAAGATAACTTCGTTGTGCATGCCGAAAACCGAGCGGGCTTCCTTTAATTCGACCACGTCAATATGTTTGCATATTTTATGCACGGGTCCCGAACAGCAGCAGCAGCGGGATATATGTGTATGAGCCCAGGGTGTGTGCGTGTGTGTGTTTGGCCCGAGTTATTTTTTTCGTTTTGAAACAATCATTCGAGCGATGTTTCGACGCGGCAACAATAATAATAATAATAATAAATAAATAAATAAATAAAAGCCCGTTCGTTCAATCCTCCGGGCGATGCGTTTCGGCGCGGTAGCTGCAGCAGGTATGTAAATTTTCATTTCGCATTATTACGTCTAATATACCATCGGGTCGCGTCGCTGAAACCTTATATAACAAAAATATCATCGTATTATATGGTATATATATTTTTTTTTTGGGGGGGGGAGGGAGTGGATCAAAAAAAAAAAAACGGAAAAATGAAAAATATGGGGGAATACGAAATTACTTGGGCAAATGAAGTCGGTGTGCGGTAGAGCTTATCTGCGAACGGCGCGTGTGGGTGTGTAGAATATTATATTATGGTTATACGGGACGACCGCGTATGTGTGTTTTCTCGTGTTTTCATTTTTTTTTTTGTTCGTTCCTCATCGCTGTATATATGGCCCCACGCATAATAAATGTATATAGTAAGTCCAGAACGGTTTAACTCGGACGGGAACGATTTCGGATCCACCGTTTGACAAATGTTAAACATTTATCAAATCGAATATTCCGTTGTTTATTAAAATAAAATAGCTATTTGGACCGCACCATCATCCGTTGTCGTCGTCGTCGCCGTTACCACCACCACCACCGCCACCACCAACCCAGTAATCGCCATCATCATCATCATCATCAACCCGGTCGTATGTTACGGTATCGTCTTCGGGTATTTTTCATTTTTATGATTCAATTCGTTTTCATCCTTCGCCGTCGCGTATCGCGTATCATATTATTATAATATTATTATTGTCTCGGATATAATATTATAATAATATAATATTATGCAGTTATGCGAGAATATTTCGTATCCCGAATAATCCAAACCTATATAATATTATTACACACGCACTATAATATAATATAAATCATACCATAAACATTTATTCGACAATTGCGACAACGTTCGCTTATTCGACGTACCTATATATTATAATATGAATATATTAATTCTAGTGAAACAATTCGCGAAAAAGTATGAGTGCACATATAGGTAGTACCTACGCGTGTTATGAAAAAAGTTTCCTTCCTTGCCCTCGTCCTCGTTTCACGTCTTATTAAACTAAAAATATTTTCGATTGAAATCAGTAAATTACATCCCTCGATCGATTTGTTTGTCACACGTGGCAATGTGTATGCTCCAATATAATTCACCAGCTTTTATTATAACCCGCAAATGTTTAAATATATTTCACCGGGTAAATCACCAGAGGCATTTCACCAAATATAATATCAGATATACCTAATACCTATCATACAGCCAGCCGTCGCTAAATAATTAATGCAATATTATGTTAAAATATTTAAAACGTTTTCTGTTTATTTACACAATATTATTTGACTTTGTCATCGTCATACGATGGTAAAAAATATTGGCAGTATTATTATGTACACATACACACACACCCACTGTGAATTATTGCATGTTATTGCTGCTTAATCACCTTCTTGTGCATACGCTCTCCGTTGTACGATAAACACAAGCGCTTGCATTACAAGCAATGATCGTGTATACTTGATTTTTTTTTTCAAAATACATAATAATATTATTATTTGTTATTGATAATATAATATACCAAACCGTGTAGGCACATAATTCCGATCGTAATACTCGGCTTCCAACCGTTGGAAAATTACGTTTTAAACGTTATAATATTATATTGACAGCGTATATAAAATATGTATTACTATATAGGTATAATATACGGCGGTCAAACTAGCAGTCAAAATCCCCTTTTGATTATACTTTTATTAAAAACAAATTATTTCAGCAAATCGTTTTTAATTTGTCGTTAAAACCCTCACGCCCGATTGAATAAATAAATTAAGCGTCGACTCCACGTTGACAATTTTGCATGCACAATTATAATCGGGTCGACGAAAATAACTACCGTACTTGGTGTAACAAATTAAATTTTTGTTACTCTGGATTTACATTATTATATAATTTATATTGGTTATCGAACCTTCTCTGAAGTTGCTTGTGGTTGCTGTTTTTTTTATCGAATAGATTGTGCAATCACTATTTTTAAAGGTCCACATCAAGAACAATAAAGGTTAATAATATAATGAATACAAATAGAGTCTGGAATGTGATTATTTTTTTATTTCAATTTTTTTTTTCACAATAAACGAATATTTAATTATTTTGAGCATGTCTTGGCGTTTAAGGCAAGTGAGAGTCCAGAGTCGTTCTAAATTACTATAAATTAACAGAATATTGTTAAACTTTAATGGTTGGATGTGGTAGGTACATTTTTACAAAAATAGGTGATGACCTAAAAAATTAGAAATATATTTTAACATCTGGACAGGGGTGCCTCAAACGCCGGTATCCTGTGATACTTTCCAAGGTGCCATATAATATATGGTTGTGAGTTGTAACTATTATTAATGTATAAAATATACCTAAAATAATAAATGTTAACCCGTTGCTTGTAAAAAATATTTATTTGTTTTGCTAAATAATATAATGGTTTTAGTTGTATACGTTTAGTATAGTATATAACCATATTATATTTTTCTTATTAATCCTAAAATATTTGTTTATGCACTTTTCTCGTGTTTTTAATGCGTCTTAATAGTTAATATAGGCAGTGGGTACCTACATTACATATTTTATTGCACTTTTTGAACTCGTGGGCCCCCACACGAACTTGTTCAGTGGTCCCATTAGGGTCTCAAAGAAATAAATTATTATTTTTGTCATATGCCTTCAGATGAAACGAAAATTAATAAATAAAATACTTATTTCAACGATTCCCGTAGAAATAATGGTCATGGCTTCTTTTTAATATTAACTCGTGGCACAAACGGTTACCTACTTTCCATGTATAAAACTTGAAAAAAGGTAGCTGGTAATTTATTGATCGTTATATTTTCTCTTCGTATACAAACTTAATATTCTACAAATATACATATTGCAATTAATATTTTAGTATACTTCTATACAGGTAGGTACTTGTAAATTATATAATCTAAGAATTCCATCAGTAAATCGCGTCGGTTCCACACGCTAAAATATACCTATAGATATTATGGAAATATTATATGCGGTTCTGTAACAATATTGCTTCAACGAATAAATACAATTACTTTGGTCGTCACTTATTCGCTAATCGTACTTACAAACTGTATTAATATATTATAATTATTGTCGGTAATTTGATTTTGCTGTTCAGCCGTTGTCATATCGATTGGCGAGAAGTGCAAAACGATAATACATATTACATAAGTATAGGTACTCATGTTACTGCATGGTACACTGAAGGGTCTGGTGCTACAAACAAGGTGATTCATTTAAGCGTCTACACTATATCATTATTTTGAAAAAAAAATTATGTTTATTTCTTACAATTTTTAAGGTCTATCTTTTTTTTTTAATTACATTTTGATCCACCACTCAGCACTAATCTAAGCTTATATCATGTAACTAATTCAGTTCTAAAATGTTTACAAAATAATATCAAAGTAGGTATATACTCCGATAAATATTAATGATGCTACAAAATTAAAAATGTGTAAAAATTAAAAACTTAATAAATTATATCCATAAAAAATTTATAAAAAATAATATTTTGTAATGACGTCAAATCATAAAAATAAAATAATTTAAAACACATTGAGACGTTTTGAAATAATATCAGTGAAGACACTTGAACGGATCACCTTGTACAGTTTTATAATATATATCATATTATAATAATAATAAACCGTAAATGTCGGTAATAATTATAACTCGTTGCCCGTTGGCAGGTTTCCCGACGACCCGAGCGGCGGGAAGCTAAAATGAATTGACACTGTCCTCGACGTCTCTCACTATGTTATAATACGTCTATATTAATAATAATATTATGTCGCGTTATTAAGTGTCTGTGTGATATCGTGTGGGTATGAATGTATAATAGGTAGGTACATATTGTGCTATATTATATTATATAATATACGTACGCACAAAAGCAAGTGTTTTATTAAAAGCCAAAACGCCCGAGCACCACAGTTAATGGAATACTTTATAATATTCCGTTCCGTTTATCTGTGCGAATTTCACACCAATAAGTATTATACTTGCCCGAATTTGAGGTACAATAGGTACTTGTAAAGTTACAATACGAGCCTCACGATTCGGACCGCAATCAATATATAGTAGCCTGCAGTATAGGTATATGTGATTTGGGGATCGGAAGTCACAGGACCTAAAACAGACGAAATATTAGTAAACAAAAAGGTTAAAAACACCTACCTATATGCAAAGATCATTTTTAAAAATTCAAAAAAAAAAATACATTAATTACTTAGAGTATTATTTTACTATACTTAAAATTGTTCCAAGTTTGAAATAATTGAAAGAGGAAAAAGAAAGATGTGAATGTCTGATATGCGGAGTGCTGTGGGTTAGCAATGGGAAATTATTGTACTAAAAAATAAATATTTCCAGATACTTACTATAAACAAAAAAATAACAAAATGTTTCCAATATTTGTGTAAAAATACCACTCAAGTCGCATAAAATAAAAACATCAATTATTTTGAAAAACATTAAGTGCGTACAAATATATATATATACTGTTTTTGCACAAATACAATAATTATTAATTATATTAAAATATATAACTTGGGACAACGAGCCAAAAAACATTTTACGTTTTTCTAACGAAAATTTATTATAAATCGGGAACATCCAGATAATAATATTATGTGCGTTTTATAGTCGGACCATTTGTGCGATAGTTTACAGTCATAATAATTTCGGTCACCATAACAATGCTATTTACGACGGCTTTAAATTTTATATATTTTACCGTTTGAATTAATCGGTTACCGATGTGCTATAGTAAATCATCCACTAAATACACACGATACAGTGATGATATAATGGGCACTATTATTATTAGCGGTATTTTGTTATAAAATAAATAATAATAACATATACGAGTACTTATCCAAATAATAATAATGCCGTTCGTATAGGTATATATGCATATACATATAACATATACCTATTCATTTAACATATTATATGGCACTTATTATTCAAAAAGTATAAATGTTTTTAAAAACGTTATTTTTATACGATTTCAAGTCGTAAAAAACAACTTAACAACGTTTATATAAAAAAAAATATATTTTTTATCCTATTATTTTTAAGATTTTCACTTTTTTGGATTACAACATCAGATTTAATATTTTCATCCTCTAAAGCAAAATGTATTTTTCCGAGTATTTTGATCCATAAAAATCTAATTTAGGATAAGTTACAAGTATTTTAATTTTGGATATATAAGCAGAGTAGTGGACCAACATTTTGAGGGATAACCGCGGATAACCACTCCACTCCGCTCATCAAAACTTTAAAGTTTAAATACTAATAACTCATAAACTATACTCCTCCTAAATTCAATTTTTATGGATCGAAATACTCTGAAAAATATCCTGCAATCGAACTGTATCTATATGTTGTAACATGTATTTCACAAAACTAACAAGTAAAAATATATAGCTATGTAATAATAAAAAAATTAATTTTTGAACGACTAGAAACCATATATTATTTTTTTTTCAAAAACATTTATACTTTTTGAAATAATGGGTGTTCAATGATATAAGATCACCGGCTGGTATTATAAGTAGCATGCTACAAGATATTTTTCTCTGCAAGAAAAATATTGACGAATCATAGATATATATTTTTGGGTTTAAGGCAGCGGAAAAATACATAGATGGTAAAGCATGCTGGAATTTAATTTAATTTGTTTTTTCTATGACAATACACAAGAAGTTATAACAACTGGTTGGAAAAAAAAGTTTTGCCCAGCCCAAAAACATAATATATAGGTATCCAATATCCATGTTAATAATATAGGTACCTAATATTATTATAACGATAACGACGATGCATTTGAAACAAATCACTGCATCACACTGTATTGTGTTTTTTAATAACAATGATATACAATATTATGTGATACGATAATTTGACAATATTCGATGGTATATATGCCATATATAATATATAATACTCTTTTGTTGTACTACTACTATACTATACTAACTGCGGGACCACAGTTTTCACCCCAAACGATGCGTTTTCATATAATTTTAGTTAGTGTTCGACCATGCGAAATGGTTACAAGCGAAAACGGTTTCACAGCCAATCTGTTTTCTTTTTTTACAATAAATATCATGGGGATCCTGTCCGTGGACAAATCGAATAACGACCCCAGAGTGTGTTTTTATTTTTTCGTACCAAAACAGATAATGACGTCCCGTCGTCGTTTCTGGAGATTATATTTTATTATATACTGATGGAATCGGACGATGACTCGAACGTTTTCTTTATATTTTCCCGTAAACTTTTTTGAGCTCGCCAATAGGGCGTGTGCTTGATGAACCGAACACAAACGGCCGCCCGCCTATCCGCGGTGATTTGTCAAAGTCCTCGTAGGCTCAGTAAACTTCCGGGTGTAATATGTTTAACCGCGTGATACATTTATATTATATTTTCCGTGACATCTTTATATTGGTTATCAATCAATATAATAATATTATGATTGTGCTCCACCATTGATTAAATATAATATAGCGATGTTGGCAGAACGTCGCGGGGCTCTACGATTTCAGTATTATAATTATTGCAAATACTAGAAAAATGATATAGCGGTACATGGGTTTCGAAAACTCAAAAACAAGGTATACAGTTAAATCTTAAACTGTTTACCTAATTCTCGCAATATTATACTGCAGGTTTAGTAATGACATTTTATTATGTCTATTATGCGAGACTACAAAATATATGAATTACGATTATATAATATTTACCGTGGTACCTATACATATAAATTGTTGTCTTTGGAGAAACTTAAAATAATGGCACCAAGTTTTATCCATACATAAATAATATAATATATATACATAATAATATATTATAAATTACCTAAAAGAAAAACTAGTTAGCTAATTTGTCACACAATCAGCCTATATATATATATGTAATTTATGTTATACATTACTCAAGTCTCCTATTGACCGATGTTATCATACTTTACATAATCGGAAATCATTTTTCATTCATTTTATTTAATATTTGCATTCAAATCATCTGAGCGATTTGCATTCGAATTGCGTGTGCGTCAATTCACAGTTGCAGTGGTTCACCCTTTATTTATGACGTTATTGTATTCGAAAACCAATTTGGCCAATGTCAATAAAATTGATAAGACTTATTATTCAAATTTCAAAACACCGAAACATCTAGCAAACTATGTATAGGGACGTTAATCATTTTATAGGTTTCATCAGAATAAATAATTTAAGGTTTCGGCCGTTGATCAAAATACAAACTGATAGGTTATGGTGAATACCGTTACTTTTTTTTTCTCTAATAAGACTTGAACAAAAATATACGCTATCAATGTGTAAAATTATAAAATAAAACTTTTGTCCGTTTGTGTGTGGATTTAGGTAGCGAAGTCTTTTTTATGATATTTTATATTTTTATATTCATGTATATATAATATAACATACCGATACCGGGCAATACCATGGTAATATTATGTATATGTACGTTGTTCATTTTTAAAGATCGATCCATCATTTATTCGTTTCACTATTATTTCCTAATAGCGTATATTTGTTTATGATATAACATAATATTATTCAATTTTTGACAATACAGTATATTTGTTTTTTTTTTTTATGTAAGTTTGTAGGTACCTACCTAGGTACTCTGCTGTAAGGTAGACCGCTTGCAACGATTACGTATTTTTCCATTACGTATATTATGTAGATACTCAATAGAGTAATAAATATATCATATTATCGCTGTCACCTATATATTGCAGCTGATATTATAATTTAAAACAGCAAATTATTATGTTATATAATTTGTACGACCTACCGGCATAATATATAACTTGTATGGAACGATAAGTTATAATATTATTAAACACGCCACGAATCGTTGATGCCGTAAATAAGTGTATTATACTGTCGACAATTTGACGAATAAGTACAATTATTCTTAACGATGATCATACAGCGTGTAAACATGATATAATATTATGAATATAATATTTAAAAACGAGTAATCACTATATGTATGAGTGTATGATATTCACAGTGACGCGCGTGATGAACAATTTTTCAACTTTAGGCAAAACAAAAAAAAAATAAGGACAAAGGTACTTACCCAAAATATGGATTTTTAAATCATATTTTTTGTATTTTGAACATTTATAAATTGTGCCACTGCGGAGAGACGTAATCTCAGTTAAGGGTATAATATTATATCAGCTTATCAAATTGGCTGTTTTTCATATAATTACCAAACAAAAAATTATAATTATTATTAGATGATTAAAATCAAAAGTAGCAGCATTGTAGTTAATCACTGTCGTCTGTCCCAATAGTAAATATACATTATAGGTACTAATTAATTGATTATAATATGTTTATATTTTTTATAAACTCTGGGGTTTTCTCATTATCGAGCATCATGATATATAAGCACAGATTTTTTAAGTTTAAAGTTCCCATATCTAGTCAATTTTACGTTGGTTTCAAATCTAGAAACAAAAATCACCGCAAGCATAGTTAAAAAAAAGAGATTACATTTTCTACCTGTTGCGCATTGCTGATGTATATAGGTATAGGTATTGCACCGCTGTTGTGCGTACCGCGAACGCATCTTCCTCGTATTATAGATCCATTATATAGTTAAATCAAGATTTTATCTACTCCCAGATATCAGTACGATGTTTGGTAAATGTTGTAAACTAAAATATCAAAAATGTTTTTAGAACAAAATGTTGACCCGCCCCCTCCCGAAAATGACCTACTATCCAGCCCTGATTAAGCAACTGCAGCATTGATGTAGACGAAAATTTACTCTGCAGGTATTATAGGTGAGATTCCCGAAAGCACGACCGTGGTCACATAAAACAGCGGGTTCGCCTGCACGATGTGCATAAAATACCTATAGTATACAGTATGTAGACACGGCGTGCTAATATATACGTAGTAAAACAGTAATAACTGATGGGATGTAATTTTTATCCGATGCTTTTTCGTGTGTCCGTACCATAATGCAGCTATTAAACCTAATAGTTATGCGTGCGAGCGCCGAGCGGTTCGTGGAGAGAAACGCGATTTTTTCAAACGCGCCGGGAAAATAAATAACGTTATTATAAATTATATAAATTGTTATTAATAACGATAATAATAATAATAATAATCGGTCGGACGACTATTATAACGCATGTACGGGAGGGTTATGACGTATGTATAAAATATAAATGTGCTCACGATGAAAATAATAATAATAAATTATAATACGAGTCCAGCAGCGGCGGCGGCGGCAGTCTGAGAACAGATTGATACGTTACCGCCGCCGCCGCCGCTGCTGGTGCGCTCCGTCATCATTAACTTTATGATAATGCCCGCGGGCCGGGGCCGAAATTCGCCGCGAGACGTGTACAAAGCGCCGGGAAAATCGAATCAATGGCCCGGAGTGGAGCAATGTAGTGCGACCGTATACATAAAATATATAATAATATATGCAGTCCGTCCGTACGTATATATATAAAATAATGTGCGCGACGGAATAAAATACATACGTATATATATATGTATATTACGAGTATATAATACGCGTGTAATGTTATACGTGTATATATTATATTCGGTGTGTAGCCCGGGCCGTGATGGATGCGCGAACCCGAGTCCCGTCGGCGCGACCAGGACTGATGAAACGTGAACTGATAAATGACCTCTTCCTCTTCCTAGTCGTCCGTTCCCCTATATAGCTATATAATATAATATATAATGTGCGGCCGCTCGCGCGTGTACATCCCAATCCGAGAACAGTGATAACGGATGAGCGTCGACGTCCGTGTGGACATTTGTAAAAAAAACCCTAAAAAAGAGAGAAAAAAAAAAACAGAGAGTAAAAAATTGATACCGAGGGAAAAAAAAGAGCGTCGAGCTAACCCTCGTCCGGTCATTAACGGTACACGTGTTTATACCATCACCCCCCACCCCCGCTGACCCGGGTGCAGGGGAAGGAGCCGACAGCGTATAATATAGCAGTCGTCGTCCGAAATGTCCTGCACCAGTTCGCGGAAACGATCGTCAATTTGTCTCTCGGCCGATGTTTCCTCCCCCGCAGCGAACAACAACAACAAATTCGGACCTTTCTAATTTTTCCGATTCGGAGGGCCAAACGTTTTCGAGAATTTAACGACCGATGTATGTATACATATAGGTATATTATGCATTATATTTATCACGACACGTCTGGACATATATTTCGCTCTCACTGTCTCTTTCTCCCTATCGTATATAGTCGGGTACGACACCGTTATTACTCGGATAAATTTATTATTCGTTATTACCTACTCGAAAACAAAAACGTTTAAAATTTGGAAAATCAGTTTACCGTTCTTGGGGCCTGTTTGTTCTTGATTATAATATTATATTAGCTTTACGGCCGCCACAGGGTCTTGTATTAATCAACGTGTTTTGTCGTTATATACGTAAACGCGTTTTAGTACAGTGTGAAAAGGACATAAATTAAAAATATATACACGACATATTATTTCCGCTCGACGGTACGAGATAGGTACACGTTAAGGCTCGATTTTTGTTAGCGAGCTATGCATAAAATTATATTTAACATAAAAACTCAACTACATAGATATACATTTTATTAATTATCAAACTGCGGCGCGCCTTTTTCTATCGAAATTTTGTAACGACGCGTGTTGATAAAAAAAAAGGTTTCTTCTCATTTTTATTTCTGAACGCATTTCAAACCTCATTAATATGAATAGAAATTATCGTTTTAAGTGTTACTACATCAAAACGCATTCATAAGTAAGCCATATATCCTTATACGGAGTTGAGTGTTACTTTTTGTCTTTTTTAATGTGTTTTCAGCACTCATCGTTTTTTTACGTTACGACAAAAAATACCAAAGCACATCAAAATGTAGTGGGAACAAAGAAAAAATGTCATGAATAATAATATTATGATGTCATACATATTTACCACCGGATATGCTTGTATGGAAAAAAAATACAGCTCTTACATTCTAGTACGTATTTTAAAACCATGTCTTCACACTTCGCCGAGATCCGATCCACTTACATCCCATTTCACCGACAATCGATGCTGATCAAGCCAACGACATATTTTTTTGTAAACTCTATACACGAGCTAAATAAAATTACCTTTTAGTATTAAAAGTTTTTACAGTGGAATTCAAAGTTAACAAACAGAAAATGTGTGATTTTTTTTTTGTAGTTTATTTAAACAGTATTGCGTTGTAACAAAAACAATGCAGCTGTTACACCTCGTGTTATACACTGAATGGAATACAAACATTAATTTGCCAGCGATTGTTTTGTTCTGATATCTACTCAAAGAAAAACTAATACTTATACACATAATAAGTGTTATTATTTTATTGCTCCCAGAGACAGTTGACGAAAAATCTTATATTTTTTTTAGTCAGCCCTATCAAGCCCTGTATAGATTCTTCTCATGTTATTTTCGTCATGGCGGCGGGGGATCATTTAAAGTAAACCTTAATAATTAAATGTTAAGACGATTAGAAATTGAAACACCTATCGTTATATTTACCAAACTAAAATAACCTAACAGAACGCGTTTATCGCGATAGTCGACACTATAGTAAAAACAATTATTATACTGATTATATAAAAAAAAAGTGCTCTGCTGTACAGTAAGTTACAAGTGGGTCATTGTATAATGGATGGTATTAAATTTGAAATCAATGATATAATATACTTGTATAAGAAAAACGATTCTGAGCGGAGATGGTATGTCAGTCTAGGCATAAGACATATTATATACTTATCTATGGTATTAAAAATAATCCATTAAGAATATCCAATGTTGTAAAAATTTGAATTTCAAACGGTCCTAAAAATTTAATTTGACTTCTGCACTTCTTCACCACTTCTGCTTTCTCGAAAACAGATTTTGAGTAAAAATTCCCGTTTTTCCTTAATTTTTCTTTTGTTTTTCACTGCGCTTTTGAAAACTACTGGGAAATTTTTACTTTTGACCCCCAAAATACCGACTAGATTCGCTTTTCTATCAGAAAAGATACTGTTGAAGAAAATCCAAGCACTTTTACTGTCATAAAAGGTGATATCGGACACAAAAAAAAAAAAACACACACATCATTGTAAAATCTATACGTTCATCGTTCCACTCAGAATCTAAAAATGATCAAATATTTTATTTTATTGCCGTGGTACGACTTGTTATAGCTACCAAATTCAATAGAAAACCATTTTAATCGCAAACAATCAACCGTAAATGATTTCGATATCAAATAAATAACATCCACCGGGTGGGTCGTCGACGAGGGTCGAAAGTTTTTCAACTTGATCGACGTGTTTGCAAAGCGAATTAAATGTGTGAACGATTAGGGAAACGACGGTTCGAGTCTCGCGATAGCCCCTCGTCGACGCGCTGCGAAGTAGAAAAATAATTATCGATGGCCACCGCCGCCGGGCCGTATCCGACTAGATAATTAATAATGTTGTTAATCGATAATGCACTTTCGACAACAATCCGACTCCCTGCAGAATTAAACAGTGCAGGACCACAGTGTGGGATAAAATCCTACGCGATAACATTATTTTGTGACAATAAAACTGTGCACTGCACTGAAAATGTGTATACATATAGTTACGATCACGATCTATGCAAGCGAGTCATTACAGTATTACATACGACTATGTATAATAATAATAACACCATCTAACGCACGAGCACCACCACCTGCACCATTATCATCGTAATGGGTGGGAGGGGAGGGTGTAACAAATTTAGTCGCTTATAGTGTTATCACCTGATGGGTAGTTTTTAAAATATAATTTATAAAACTGTTTTTTCCTGAACCTCACTAAAACTTAACCAACTGTAACCACAGCTGCTGTAAACCAGACATATTGTGGTTGTCTGTTAACCAATTTATATTTGCGATTGAAAATGTATAACAACGATTAAGAGGATCTGCCAGCGCAAAATTTGTTTTCTATCTATACATATTATACGATAATTACGTTCAACACATTCGCGTTCAGCAGAGCCAATCTTTCGTTTTAATTAGCCTTGAGATTAGAGTAATTTTACGTATAGTTGTACTTTAGGACGATATATTTATTTTTAAGATATTTTAATATTATAGGTATGTAAGTTAAGTAATGTGTTACAATTCAATGTCATCATATCACTGAAAAATTGAAATATTAAAAATCCAACGTACACGCACGAATAATGTTCTTAACTTGAAATTTGATGCAAAGGTATAATGAGGCCTCTCAATAGGACTGTTTAGAGTCCCCCTCCCTTTTTGAGAACAAAGGCTTCGACTGTTGAGGTCATTAGCCTTGAACTGTAATTGCTGCTGTGGCCACCACGTTGTAGTTTTCTCCGATCGACGTTCCGGATACCTACAAAATAACAATAATCGTCTTTGTCGTCGACATCAATACGTACGCACGTGAGCCTGAGTGCAGGTAGATAACACTGTGGGTATATTATATTTTATCGTTTCCCGGTAACCCGACCAGGATATAAGTCATCTGTCGGCCACCACAATCTTCACCGCTATAGTATACATAATATTATAGATATACTATAGTGTTATATCATAAGTTATAACGTATACCAACTAGGGTATTATATCATATAGGTATATAGTATTTTCGATCGCCCACAGAGCAATAATATACAACGTGAGCCCGAAGCGAATATTATTATGTATGTGTAATATACATATATATATGGCGGTAGCTTGTGTTGAACATAATAATGGTGAGTATATATATATATGTAAAGTAATTTTACCGGTGGCCCTCGCGCGTATTCAAATTCGTGTTCCGAGTGCCCCTCCCCCGTCGGCCTACTGTTCAACAGATGACGGCGGCGGTCACCCCATCGAGGAGGCGGCGGCGAGGGCACACACTATAAAGTATATAATATATATATACACGTTATATAAGTACTCGCGTATATACATAATAATATTATATACTCGTACGGTACAGAGTCAATTTATGTATATATCACAATGCATACGCTCTCACAAACAATATAAGCGAGTCATTTCGGAGGCAGCGGGGCGAGAGGTGTAAACGTCGACGACATGTATATATATGTAATAAGTAATATTATGCACTTTGTGTGTATATATAACGATATGCCTTATTGGCGTGACACATCGCGCGGGATTGAGAGGCGGCACGACAAGAGCAGCTGTCAGCCGCCGTCGTACGCGACTCGTTTGTATATTATTATTATTATTATTTTATCCGCGATTCGATATCGATTTGAAATAATATATATTACACACCTAGGTATAGGTAGGTGGTACAGTACGGCCGACGTAATAATCCGTATGATAAAATATAGCTTAAATAATGATAACAACATAACGATATGACAATATAAAATTGTAAAAACCCGCAAAAAATGTGCGAAATATAGGTACCTACCTACAATTTTCTAAACGCTTTCATTTAAGGTTTGAAATAAAAATCCTTACTATCATATAAGTATAAGTATTGAACCATGCATTTCTTTAATTATTAATATAATGTTTATTTTTGAATCGTAGGTACGCGTTGTATAAATAACTATTAAGCACCCGATTACAGAAAAGTATATTTGTGTTTTTTACATTTTTTTGGTATTTTCTTTTAATTTCATATTATGAAATTCGAATTCATTAATACTTGATTAATATCTAACTAATATTATCATTCGTATAATATAGTTTTTATATATGTGAACATCTTAGTATAACTTAAGACTAGGTCTCAAGCATTGCTTTTGGGGACTTTTCTTTTACTGTCTTTTCTGTATGTATTTTAAAATGAAACAAAAATATATTATAGTCTTTTAAAATGAACATAAACATGTAACTTGCAGCAAACAAAAAAAAGAAACTTCTTCTAAAATTTTCAAAAATATTTTTTTAGAACAAGGCATTTATACCGACGCTTCTAAAAGTGAACAAATAAAGAAGAAGAAATACTCAATCTATACCGCCAAAGCCATCGCCCTAATATTATCTCTTAAACATATTGAAAATGATCCACACCAAAGCTACAATATTTCACCGACCATCTAATAGCACCATCAACAGCATCCAACATATATTAAAAACCAATGACATAACTACCAGCACCATAAATCAATAGTCGACAATTAAAAACATCAAAACAAGAATATCCAATTAATTTGGACACCAGGACATGGCAAAATACACGAAAACGAGTTAGCCGATCACCACGCAAAAAATTCAACAGTATCAAACAAAAATACAATACAATGGTCAATATATTTAGACACAGAAAAAAACACATATAATTTATCACACAGAATATTTGTCGAAATCACTGGCGGAACCCAAATAATAAAGTAATACAAATAAAACAAAACATAAATCCCTAGCTGGCCATAATTTAAAACGGAAATAATAATAAACCGACTGAGAATCGGTCACACCCACCTCGCACACGGACACCTCGTGAAAAACCAATCACTTTAACGGAATGCACCTCATTCGAAGTCATCTTTACAGTAAAACAACTGATGACAGAACTCAGATCAAATGAAAAGAAAAACAAAAACATAATATACCGACGAAATTATATATAAAATAATCGAACCCGACTGTCAGCCAGAAAACGTCACGTCTTCCTCAGGACTATCGAAATGGAGAAATACATTTAAGAGTTAAATAGTTGTGTCATAAGGTCCTCCTAAACTATTGTAACCAAATTGTTAGCCAAAACAAAAATATAATGTATAAGGTCAATGACCCCTGCTGCCGAAGCTATAATGTTCATTATAATAAATATATATTGTTTTGCGAAATATAATATCTAATATTTTGTGCATTCGTTTTCACAGTAGTTATAAGTTATAATTATATAGGTATTAGGTACTACCAAATAATACTGACGAGCGAACGGAATTTGGCGTCCAAGCAAATCGTCAGACGTTGCAAAGTTATTGCACACGTAACACATTCAGACCTACACCTCGTGCGTACTCATAATATTAACCCGAGAAGCTATCAAAAATCGTTTAAATTATTTGATTTAGAACAAAAACCGGTATTATTGTAGCGACATAAATTATGGTAAATTTCAACTAAAATCCAACTAAAAATTGTTTGGTATGCGTTACATATTTTAGTAATTTAGTTTCTGTGCTGTTGCAGTACACTGCACAAGAGCCAGCTGTTGACGGCTAATTTGGTGTGAAATATTTCCGTTTTGTTTATAGGACGCAATACTATTGTCGACATAATAACATTACGATTGGTCGTGTAATACTTGCATGATGCCCCCATAAGTCGGAGACAACTCTCACCTGCTGCAGCAGCAGTATCGGAACTTTTTGTCTACTCTATTTTCGTTCGGGACGTGTGTCACATGCAACCGATTTCGTGGAGAGTCGCGCGTCATTCGCGGTTAACTCGAGATGCTAAAAATATTGTACTGACGCCAGCAGCATCGTCGCGGACATTGCGCGTGACGAGGCGTCGGCGGTTAAAAGTGCGACGCTAGGACATCCACACCGTGTTATTATTATTATTATATTATACAGTCACGTGTACACGGCTTAAGGAGGACGGATAAAGCAGGCACAGTGCAGTCGTGGTCTCCGATTTACGAACCCGTACGACATATTATTATGATGTATAGAAAATCTGTGTTAGCTGTAGCTGCAGCTGCGTGCAACCGTCGTATTGATTATACACTATGGTTCTAAATATAATCATCGGTCCAACACATTTTCTAAGCAAGTTATGAACGTGTGAAATATATTACAATTTTGCAATATGTTATGATTTAATCGTAGTAACTAGTTTAAAAATTAAAAAACCCACTACTAGAAGACACGGCTGTGGTCTTACCTTTGATGTAGATGAATTTCACTGCGGCTGTAATATACGACACAAACTGCCAAACGCAATCGTCAATTCTTTGTACGTCGTGTGCAGTTTGGAAACGCCACACGTGCAGGGTGACTTCTGAAGTTTAGTAGCTGCAGCGGCATCAACGGTCGAGAATTTAGAAATGGCACTGATGGCCGCGGGTGACGCTTAATAATAATATTACAATACAGGTAGGTATATACAATACACGTCACGATTAAAAATTTTTATTCGACCCAGGGATAATGGTTATTATTATATAATATTATTTACATACCGAGCTATATATTATGAACTGTCTTATAATTTTTATTATTACTATTATTATACGACATTACAATAATATAGTTTTAAATTTGGTACAAATACGTATATTTACACATGCTAAACATTAACGTGAATACATAAACATAGAGTGGGGACTTATAAATATATATATATAGGTACGTATCATCAATAACGATAGCATACGAGTTTGAAAATAATAATAATATGTCCTTAGAAGAAATCGATGGATCGCGGGGTTTCGATAGAGTCGACGCTGCAGTTGGGGCGGTCCTGCTGCAGTGACTCATCGAACTACACGCGAACCGCTTCAGTCTTTATTTTTGGTTCTCAACGTGTGCGATTTGGTCTTGGCGAAGAAATTGTCCATCAACGTTTTCTGGTGCTCCAACATCCTCCTCGCGTGCTTTTCCATCAGCACGTTTTGCATCTCCCGATCTCGCCGCCAGTCCTCCCTCAGGACGTTGATGCTGTTCTCCAGGGCGTGCAGCTTTTGAAGTAGGTGCTGTTCCGGAGTGCCTTCCGTCTGGGTTTGCACGTCGCACGACTGGATGATGTCCACCTGCGGTTCGGTCACTCTGTAGAAGTCCGTTTCCATTTTAATGTCGTCTAAGTATTCAGTCTTGATGCTTTCTACGGTGTCGAGCCGGGGAGGAGAATCTGTACGACAAGACATAAAACCGTCAACTGTAGATACATTAACTATAGATGTATTGACTATAGACACACATTAATAATTACAGATATATTATAAGTATTTGACATAGGTACGCGTATGTATCCCTAACCATATGGCACGAGCAGTTCATTAGTCGATATGTGAGCGAGTTCATTTAGGTTACTCGATATTCAACTCTTTTCGGGAGACCTTCAAACATTATATTCAATTATGATTTATAATAAATCTTTCCAACCAAAAATATACTCTAGGTATATATACATAATTTAAAGATTTCATAATAAATAAAAACATTAGTGTTTGAAAATGAAAAGAATTGAACTAACCAGCACCAGTATAATATTATACCCACTGATAATATAATACCCAATTATAGGTACCTACGTCTAATTATTTAGATTTCTATATTTTATTGTAAATAGTTTATAGAGTGTTACCCATACAGATGCTTGAACGAAAAATAAAGGTTTATGTTATTTGGGCATAACTACAGAATAATTTATAATATAACAAATCGATAAATTATTTTGCATATTTTATTGCAACCCCAGCAGTCTAATTTAACGTAAGAGTACAATACATTTTTTAAACACTCTTTGCATTTAACTTTGTGGAGATACGCAGTGACAGCTCGGATAGTTGCTGTCGAAGGGAGCAAAACTCAAACCATGAAATTATATTTCACTAAACGTCGAAGAACAAAATACTTAATACCGGCATATTAATTCATTTGTTAAAACTTACTCGAAACAACTTCACAGAGGTACGTCATGGCATTGCTTGGTTTGCAACTCAATACCTCGTGGAGCAAATGAAAGTACGACATCCTTGAACTTGCCGCACCGTTCTTATCAATTCTCACCAACTCTAATTTGTAATCTTGTTTCAAGTGTTTCCACTTGGTCCTCAGTTGCGTCGCGTCTCTATTGAAACCAGCAGCTGCCATTGGTTCGACCAGACTGGAATAAAGATCCGAATTCCTTTTCCTAAACAATAAATAAAATGCACATTATAGTTTGCAATGTTTATGTATAGATTTCGTAGGTTAAAAATCTCATAGATATCAAGTACTACAAATGATCGATACCCGGCAATAGCAATTTTTTAACATATTTATTAAGATAAAGATAATTGAATATAATACAGTGTTTTAAAAAAAAAATTGTTGCGGTGAAACCTGTAGGATTATACAAGCGGTGTCCGTTAAGACAGGTTTCACTGCTCTTATTTTGTCAGTAATTTTGGGAACTAAACCGTTTTATTGGATTTACCGTGCATTTAATTTTTAATTAACATCATCGTATAAATGATGTACCTATATAAGTATATGTATTTTACGTTACTTTCATTACCTATATTATTTGATATACCTACTGTATGATTAATCTGATTAACCAATAAACTGTATTCATATAGTTTCATGTATTATAATGGATGTGTAATTATTATCAGACATTGTGTTTGATGTAGGTGTGTAACGCAATACAATATAATTCACCTAATCATATAATAAAATATTTTTCGCGTTTTCATTAATAAAATTCTTAATTCTTAGAAATAGTTTATTCGATTAGAAAATATGTATAGGTACATGGATCTATGATAAAAAAAATGATTTAATACACGTGCTAGGTACCTACGTAATTTATTTGGACGTTAACTGTCTAACTAGGTATTGCATATAAGCAAATTATCTGCATAACATGCATCATGATATCCGGAACCACAATACTATAGGTACACTTTATACTATCGTAATGTACTCTGTTTTAAATTCGTCCAAGTTGGTCAGTACTATATTTTTTTTTTGAACGTATTAATATTCTTGAATGTGAGGTACCCATATTATTTTATTTATCAAATCGTCGCCATTTAAATATGACGAAATTAACTAGATTTTTGAGTTTAGAAGGTGCATGGCAAATATAGAATTGTGATGTTCCATTTAACTATAGCGAGGTATAAGGCATAAAAAATAATTCAAAAACAGTTTTTTGCTTTAAAATTTAAATGATGGCTTATAAAATTAAGAAAAACTGGATTTTGTCTTTTAAATACGGGCCTACACATATAATCTCATGCCAAACTATGTTTTTTGAGTACAAATTTGCATATTGTCAAACAACTTTTAAAACATAAAACAGTTTTAACAGCCTCAATCATCGGCTTTCCCTTAAATACCAATAGCAATAACACTTTCACTTTATGAAGTCATATATAGGAGGTTATTGGTTACCTATTGCAGTATTGCTTTCACGAGTAAATATTGAAACTGCAGTCTGGTCACAAATAGGTGTCTTCCAAATATTGTAAATGCAAACAAATTGTGCAAAAAGCAGCGTTTTGATCAAGTATTTCGAGTATTCAGATCCTACTAAAAATAAACCCGACAGCATTCAATACACCGAGATTCGTGCCTATATTTATATAATCTAATATAGAAATAGAATGAAACGTCTTCAACTGTACCAAATTTATCATGTATTCTCGTTTATCTCTACTTCATAATATATTATACTAACGATTATCAATATTCAAAGGAAAATTAAATTTGTGCGGTCGACTACGGGTTAATTGGTTTTATTTATTTCTAATTCATATTGTACCTGCAAAATATTTTGATTAATTAAATAATACAAAATGTACCTATATCTACCTATTAGATGGTTTGACGTAAAACTCATACATTTATTTATTTTTATAAGATTATCAGCAGGTATAGAGGTATACACGATGATGCCTTACACAAATTTGATTTAAAACGTGTTTAAAACCAGAAATGAGAACATTGTATAGTCTACTATGTAAGAGATTTACGACGAGTTCCTCCCGGTTTTGTAGAAAAATGTAGTCTTGTCCGGTCTGAGTACGAGTAAAACGAACAAAAAAAAATATGCCGGTCTTGCTCGAACGAGCTCAGATTATAACTGTACATCCGGTCCGGACTCGAAAATAACAAACCGTGCAAAACACACGAGAAATGGAAAGCGCTTACAGCGGCTGAAACGGCAGGAAATAAGGCGAGAAGACACTGCAGTAATATACTTATAAAAATAATATTGGACATTTTATTTTGATATGTTTTACTGTGCAGCCAAATTTTGTCAGAAAAATTATGAATAATGTGTACTGCGCGGTGTACATCCGCCGTGCATTTTACTTTTATCAACTGCAGTTTGAACAACAATCTGCAGTAATACCTACCTACTTATATATCATATATATACGTAATAATCGTCTCGCAAACAACCAATTAGAGCTGGCGTGTAAAATATTTATTACGAGACACAACATTATATTATATATTATTATACAGATAATGAGATAATAATATATAATACACTAAAAAATAATAACATAGGCAGGTAGATACAAAAAATCAAAGAGGGGGAAATATATAATATTATAGGTAGTATGAAAATATCGTTAATGTGTTCTAGTTAATTTATAGAACACAAATTATTATTGGTACTCGGGTATATTATTATTTCTACCGAGCGCTTGTACTAAATGTTTCGTAATCTCTCAAACATGAGGAAATACAAATTTTGCAATCTATTTGCTTATTTTTTTTTTTTTTTTTTTATGTAAAGCTTAACATAAAACCGTGACTGTATGTGCGACAACTGTTTTCTGTTAGTTATACTATCAACACGAATTTATTTCTTGATCGCCTATATTCAGAACAACCATCATTATGTTTTGTATATTGCAAACATTCCGTCAAGAAAGTTTTCAACAAATGAGTGAATCGCAGCGGGACCACGTCATGTTAATATTATACACGACGGTAAGCTGAGGTCAAAGTCTGAAGATATTAAATTAATTACCCATAAAATATATGCGTTTGTTAAATACATTATTCAGTATGACGTGATCATTAATTAGTTGATCGTGAGTTGATACAATTTATGCGTTATTACGATAATAATATCATTATCTATATTATAGAGTTCCCTCTATACAAATTGAGCTGTTCCGAAACGTCTATTTAGACACATATTAACCACTGTAAAGGTTTAGGGTGTTTTTTTTTTAAATTTATAGGCGTTGTGTCTCAACGAGTCTCGACGAGGAAGAAATTATTAAGAATTTATCGGTTTCACAATATTTTTTATTTCGACTTTTTTCCCTTTTACGGATATTCTTGGAAATTGAGTGTACTTAATTGGTGTTTTTTTTTTTTAATTTCTTAGTATCTAATTATAAGACAAACCTATATACATACAGACACTCTGTGAAAAATATCAGGGAATAAGGTCTTATCCGTGCCTTGCTTGTATGGTTGATTGCGATTTACTTACGCTTGTAGTGCATTTAAACCCACACTGGGTGACTGACATCCTGTATGGTTTTTTTTTCCATAGTCTCTCTTGGTGTTTAAAAAAAATATAATTTATAGGTTTACCTACTATACGATACTACATTTTCTACATATTATTTACTACAGTTTATACTATGTATATTTTGTGAATATTATTATTGAATTATTGAAAGACCTCATGCAATAATAATTTGATTTTAATTTTTATAATATACAGTCAGATAGGTACTTGTATAATACGTCAAGTCAACAATACACATACTTATACAGTCTGTATAGATAACAGTAATAATGGATTTTCATTCACTTAGGTGTACCTATAATAAGTAATATTTTTCCAATTAGGCACTTTGGCCGATCGCATTCATAATCTATGAAAAAAATAACAACTTTCTGAACTTTAAGTTTCGCATACGTGTATGCATTTGACATTAACTGTATGATAGGTAATTTTTAATCAATACAGTTAAAATCAATTTGCTGTTATATAATAATAGTTATCTATTCCATTCAACCAATTATAAATGTAATTTATAAAGTCAGTAGTACAGTGTACCTATTCCTTTAAAAAATATATTAAACTGTTGAAATTACGCGTACTTATCATAGCACACTATACTAAATACAATTTAATAATAATATGTTACTCATAGGTACTTAGTTATACTTTAAAAGCCGTAATATTATCTTTAAAGTATTTCCTCATGTTAAAAGTAAATAGAACACGATTGTTACACGGTGGCCAAAATCATTTTTCAACCGATCTATGACGTGTATAGGTAGCTGATATTATAATATTTAGTTAAATAATCAATACGAAATAATGTCCACGAATAAAAATCAAGTAAACATTATAATATTATCCGATTGAAATAGGTTTCATTTAAAATGAATAAATAAACAAAATATACAATATTATACTATCTACATAATACTATCATCTAAAAATAGTATTATATAGATTCAATATAATATGTAAATAGGTATGTAAATTTAATTTGGATTATTGTTTATAAATAATACTATATAAGCTCTATACTCATCATAATATTATGGTCTGTATCAACTGTAGTGCAGCTTTTTTTCGGGGATTAATTTGCCTGATAAAATACTATTCAGATAATATTTATGATTGACTATAATTTAAAATTAATTGGCGGATTATAACGATAATTTAAATATTTTTCAAAATACTCTGAATATAATATTAATTATTAAGTTCACTAAAAAATAAAGGATTCGGTATTTTTTACAATATTATTCGACATCAATCCAATTATCACTAAATTATAATGGATACTTGAAAACATCATGTTTTTAAATGTATTCTTTTGTTTATAACAGTTGTTTTTCTTTCATAGCGTTATTGTTAGTAAATGTTACAATTAATTTACATATTATTCAAATCATACAAATCGAAAATGTTTAAAAATATAATAACAGCACAATTCTGTAGTTAATTATAATTACATATTATACTTTATAAACAAAATATTAAATATTAATTCTATACGAAGAATAGGTAAAAAAACCTATAACAATTAACAATAGGTAGATGATGTCAAATTATATTTGTATCCAATAACCGCGAAACTTGAATAATTCAAATTTCGTACCCTAAATTTTAAAAAAAAATTCTGAAAAATGGCCCCTGCCTTTGTTGTACTTAATACTCGATTGTTATTGGAATGTACCCAAGAATTGAAAAATAACAACCATAACATATACCCATTGTAAGTCCACAAAAACTAAAACCGGAAGTATAAAAATAAAACGAAGTTTTAAATCGATAAAATAATATAACATAATAATATCACCAGGTTAAACCGTGTTACCCGAAACCCGGGACAAATTTACGCGCAATTTACGTGCAATTTACGTTCATTTTAATAACCGTGAATCAATTTAAGCACTCTGCTGAGTATAATTTGATATAGGTAATCATATTGATTAACTACAATATATGAAACATATACCTAATTATTACACTGCGGGTTTAATCATTCATCGTTTATGTGTATAGGTCATGGTTTATCATAATATCATGGTCATCTTCTTTTACGGGTTTACCTGCAAATGCCTCGGTCAATATAGGTACTTACGTGTGTTATTACATAATAATATTATATGTAATGTAACGAAGTTTTAAACCGTAACCGAAACTCTATAAATGAATATAACGTAACCAGGTTCAACCCCGTTACCCTAAACCCTGGAAATATGAACCCGTTTCGACTAGCTGCTGTACCTACCCTATTATATAGTTACTATATCGATTGACTACAATTTTTAAGACACGCACCTAGTACACTAGTCTAATAGTATACATAATTTACAGGTACCTATATGTCGTGGTTTATCTGCATAATATCATGGTCGTCTTCTTTTACGGGGTTTTGTGCAAATGCCTCGGCCAGTTGCAGCGTAGGTATACATATAATATGTAAAAACCTAACATATGCGCCTGTGTCGTATAATATCACATGATATTATCACAGCGCACTATTGTGTCGGCCATCGTATACTATAGCAACAGGTATTGGGAAAACTGAGTTTGGATTGCGTAACCGTAACATCACGCACTATACCTAGGTACATATTAACTGATCTACCCGCGCTGATATGACATCGAACGCATTTAACATTATTAGTATGTTCGGAAACCATCCGCGCACTGCAAGTACCAACTATCCTATATTTAACGACGGATTATATGGTAATATACGGTGTCGGAAGAATATTTATAAGTATACATATACCGCCGAGAGAATGTGGTATCAAATTACCGACATTCGTGTTTGGGTGTTCACTACATTGCGTTAAATAATCGTCGAATGATAGCTATTATATTATATGTATACCTGTCCGCTCTTTGCCCATTATGTAATCCGGTAATCTCGAACACACATGCATAATCCGCCGTACCCACTGATCTTCGTGTAAAATACATGACGTATATTGGTATATTACACTGGTATATTGGCATCGAAATTGTGTTACCAGAATACCGGAAATCAAATCGTGAATTCCGTCATCGATCCGTCACCGGTCGAAGATTTCAGCGTTCGATTTGTGTACCATATAGTACAATACATTAATTTTGATATTATATTTATATTGAAGTTTGATAAATTATTGAAATCTCATTAATATATAACGGTGGTCATCACCGTGTTATTAGATATTTGACCAAATCGCGGTACCCGGATAGTTAATTCTTAACTTTTATATTTAATATTATGTATAACTTTATAGCTTATAGGTACCATATATGTTTTACCATGACAATAATATTGCATCCTAAAACAATACTGGCATACTTATAATTTTTATTTAAATCAACAGGCTTTGGATTTCTCAATACTAATTGGGGGGTACATTAAGGGTAAATCTTTAGATCCTAATTTTTTTTAGTAACTTGTTCATATGCGTAATTAAAACTTATAAATTCTAGTGGTAATAGCATTTAGCATAATATAGGTGCAGATGATCTATAAAATCGTGTAGGTCCAAGGTTCAAATACATTGTACAACTTGATTCTATAATGGTCACTATGTGAGAATCGCGAATTTACATATTACTGCAGACTACTGATGTGGCTATATATATATATGGCTATAAGGCTATTGCTAACTACTGTTTCCGAAGGTTCTCTTTCGACACAGAGTGCTAATAACTTAATCAACGCCGAACGTTGTTTTAACAATATTTCAGATTATTCATTTTTAATCGTCTCGTTGCTTGTAAGACAATATTTCAAAAAATAAAGAAATACAAAATATTTAAATGTCACTTGCCATATATTAATATATTAATGTATAATAATATATATTATAATTTACAAAAGGAAACACGTGAACGGCAAAAGTACATAATAACGTCAAGTGCCAATATGTATAATGTAAATTATGATTTTAAATTATTACTATTAATTCATATATTCATTATATAGTATCACAAACACTAGTGAATTCAATAAAATAAATATTATGGTGCAACACAGATGTGCTGAGCACGTTCTAAGGTAGATGGTTCTTATGACAACTCTGGCAAGTGCTCTTTTTATGTAATGTGTATCCTGTATACCGATCTGTTATTCATAAGGTGAATCAATATAATATTAATAGGTACTTATTTAATTATTATTTATTACCTACATTTTAACATAATTTGTCTATTTGCCAATTATCATTAAATTACTACCTAGTTCGAAAAATTTAAAATTTTAATCGATATCGTTGAATGATAATACCGGACTGTGATAAAAATGCACTGCCATGTTACCAAAAAAACAAAAATAGGTAAGTAACGATAATATTGTATTTAAACCCCTCGATTTCCAATGAATTTAAGTCATAGTAGCTGGTTACCTGTAGGCTATACAGTTTTATCCAATATAATCCTATATGTTATATTAATTTAAAAGCAGTAATATTATATGAATTATTTGAAATCAATCTCCAGATTAATACACGAGTTTTCAATCGTATAGGTAAAGTAGGTAGTATATTTTAGTAAAGACATTTAGCGCCTTAACGATTATCAATCGGCGACTACTGACCAGTGACCAGTGTGGGTATATTAATGGTATTGTTTTCGTGTCACTCGTGTTTTCCGACGGCCTATAATATTATAATTCATACATTTTATCTCGATGTTATCCGTTCTCTATTATAATATTATGGTGTATTGGGTGTTGTATTAACACCGCACCTAATCGGAGAGTTACGTTAGTATAATAATATTCAACACGACAGCAATAATAATAATAATAATATGATAATGCCATACGCCGCTTATTCAAGATACGTCACAGCTATAGGGAACAGAGGTTTGGGTACCTACATCATTCATGTATTGGCAAGTGACATGAGAACGAGTACAATTTGAATAATGAATATTCAAATTGTATTTATAGTATAGTGCAACGTACCAATATAATATTATTATCATAGTAATAATTGGTGTACACATTACGACCGTAATATATTATTATAAAATGGCACACCGCGTGCGTGTGGTGGACTCGTACGTTTTCTATATTAATCTGTTGTATTAGTATGCAATAAAATATTCGATACGAATAGCTCTATCGATTAGGTAGGTATTCCACATTAAAATCCCATCGCTTATCTGTCGAAAACCTCGTATCGCACTGCGGTTCCGTGATATCTACGTAATGTCGTAATAATATTATTACGAATTGTTGTGGACAAGCTTTGCAATAATAACTGCTACGATATTGTTTAAAAACGAATTGGTGTAAAAAAAAATGGATACATAATCCGTAAACACGTGCATGGAAATATCGATGGTCCAACTTGCACGCAGCCACAAGGTGGTTTTCAACCTTTTCATATCGTAGAAGGTACCCACAACGTATTGGTATGTACTATGACGTATGCTATTAGAGTACGTAAGGATTTTATTGCACAAAAGTAAGTTATACAATTAAATAATAATATCTTTTGGCTATGGTTTGCAAACATACGCGTCAACGAGAGAGTCGGCGTTGTTTCCGACGAACGAGGACGTAAATATCGGGCCCAGTGTTGGTGACTTTAAGTCTTAAATCGTTTTCTACGTTCGATTTATCCCTATATTAATTTTTTAAACGTATTTTAGCACAGATAATCGTCGAGACACAAAACAGAAGTGGGCTCGAGGGTAACCTTAGAGTTTGCGTGGGCAACAATAATAACAATAATAACGATTCAAGTGGTGTTTTACTAAATTTCCTTCCCGTACCACCTGTGTACCGCTAGTGGTACTCTTACCGCAGGACATCGAAAACGCTGCTGCAGTCTAACAGTACAATATTATGATCATACAGACACACGGGTGACTGGAGGAGGGGACGTCATATTCCCGACGACGTATACCCACGTCGTTTGAATTCATCGCACAGTAGCAATACGGTGCTATTATGTCTCATTGGTAGTACAATAATAATAAATCACGATTGATTGACATAATATATTGTCGACGGATAACGATCGCGTAGGAATAAGAATTATAATATGTAATAATAATATATTGTCGTGACGTGCCCAACTCGACGGTCGGTTTCATCACCGCAGCACCACCGAATCGTAAAATATAAAATATTATGTACCTACACCACCTACCTACCTACCTATACCGTGGCA